>JASJET010000157.1:562500-845000 GCA_034092305.1 Diaprepes abbreviatus | reverse complement strand
ATTTAGTACAAAAAAAATTGAAAACAATATAAGATTTGGGGATCACTAGGTGTCTTTTTTGAGTATAAATAAGGACAGCTACAAAATTTCCGTAATATTTAATCTAGTTTAATAGCATGAAATCAGGCTATCTGGAAATTAATTTTCGTGATGCGTGTCGGATGTGTTTAGATGAACAAATTTTAATGCATAGCGGTTAAAATTTATTTCTGGAGCAACACAGAAAAAATCTGACCTTTACTTAGACCGAGTCGTGACGAAATATATATTTTTTCGTTATTTACTGATTTATAAACATTAAAGTTATTATTTGAGATATTTAGGCGCTTGCATGCCTAATTTTGAAACTGGCCTAAGTTGACAATAAAGGATTTAAATTGACAAGTTCAACAAAAAGTTCATCTAGTTTGTTGCTGACCAATTCCATAAAGCAGCACATATACGGACATACACTTCCTTTTTTATATCATCTCTAGCTGCAATTATCTTGTTATCTTTGTTCTTAATTTTCACGATTTGTTTTCTGCATGTATTTAGTGTTTTCTTTATAGTTTTTCTTCCCCATTTTTCAATTAATTCCAGCTGCCAAATTGCTCTTATTTTGTGTTTGGAAAACAGCAAAAGATCTTTCGGGTAAAAAACTAATTCAATAGGAACCGATTCGGGGACTCACTTGGCCAGCGAGTCAACTGTTTCATTATCGGTAATCCTTATGTGGCTGAAAGTCCAGAGAAATGACACTTTTTTTCCCAGGATATTAATCTTTTCAAGATTATATTTCGTTAACAGGACTAGCGAATGAGAGTGATTGAATGCATTTGGGGACTCGATTGAGTTAAGGGAATCAGTGGCTATGACTCAGAGATTTTTATTTGACATTTTTTATAAACTCTGTGGCTTTATAGATGGCTAACAGCTCAGCAGAGAGGATGCTAGTAAAAGGGTGTAGAAGGTATGAAGATTCATAAGAGGATGAGAGAAAACCAGCTCCCATTCTTATGTCTGTCTTGGATCCATCCGTGGAACATAACCCCCATTACAACCTATTCTTTTCAAAGGAATCACACAGTAAAGAATTCATCAAATGTCATTTCATGAAATTGATCCAAACAAACTATAAACACCATATTATAATATTCACTTCAAAAAGGTTAAGGCCTTCTCGAAATTAACGAAGACAAGCATCAGTGGTCTATTATACTCAATACATTTCTCGACAAGAACTCTGACGGTCAGAAGATGGTTATTTGTCCCATAGCTTGATCGGAATCCCGCCTGCTCTCTCGAAAGAAAAGAGTATATTTTATTTGTCAAACGGTTTGCGAGTATTTTGGTAAATAGTTTGTATATGTGGCTAAGGAGGCTGATTGGCCTAGAATTTTTAAGGTGTGTAACCTCACCTTTTCTGTGCACAATAACAATTATTGCAGTTGTCCACTGTGACGGGGTTATTGCTTCCTCGATGCATTTATTAAAAAGAACTTTTAAAGCTGTGATGATTTGTGGTTCCCGTTCTTTGATTGACTCTATTCATCGTCTCCGGGAGCTCTATTGTTTTTCATATCTCTTAGGGCACTCATGATTTCTTCCTCGGTTATTTCTGGAATTTTTTCCGATTCCTGATTTAGCACTTTTAGAATGTCGGTTATGATCAGTCGCTGGTTTGATGTATAAAGTTCTTGGTAGAAAAGTTTGATAGAGTGTAAAATTTCCTCTTTGTGTGTTACTATGTTGCCGTGTATATCCTTGATCTTCTGTATTTCGTTTCTTCCTGTTGTACAGGGTGAGTCAACGATTGGATGAAGTAGGTTAGTGCCTTTTCGGTGAAATTAACAAAGAAACTATATTTATTGTTTGATACAGTTTATTTTTACGCAGATTTTAAAAATATTTAGGACTCTACAGGGTGAGCCAAAAAACTAGGACAGCATAAAGTTGTATTTTTTTAAATAGAACACCCTATATACGAATCGTATTTTCGATTTAGCTTATGATTTTAAAGCTTTTTTATTAAGGGTTTACTATAACAAAACTTTATAGTTTCTGAGATAATTAAGTTTAAAGAAAAAAAGTCACATTTTCAAGCATCAATTCAATCCTAAATAACGTTTTCAATTTTGTGACAAATATATTCAAATTTGGAATTTAGCAAGGCCAAGGACAAGTTAACATAATTTTTACCTAATATTTGCAATAAAAGCTACAGGGTGTTGAACACATCGGCTCAAATTTGAACAAGTTTAAATGAATAAATATCTTTATTTAAATGGTACACCCTGTATATTTTCATGTTATTTAATAGAGTAATAAAAACCCTAAAAGTTTTGTTCAATATATCCTATACCTATTTATAATAGTTTTTGAGATATTTCAGTTTTTCTTATTTTCCATACTTTTTTACAGAAATAGTCTTCATTATCATAGTAGCCATGTAAAATAATAAAAAGAAACCACAGAAACAAACAGAATGTGGTTAAATATGATGAAATACATTATTCGTTATATTACAACGGCAATAGTTTAATTAAACATAATGTGAAAAAATTAACACAACAATAACGACAAGGCAAATACATATTTAATTTTATACTAAATTGAAACAAAAAAATTCCCTATTAAATACTGAGATTAATTATTTTTTTTTAATAAGTATTCGAATAAACGACCCTCTTGTGCAATGCACAAATTTAGTCTTTTTTGCAGATTTTCTCGGACCCTGGACAAAATTAGTGGCGTTATTGTTCTACAGGTATCCCTAATCCTGTTTCGCATATCTTCCACTGTTGTTGGTGGATTAACATACACCTTATTTTTAATATAACCCCATAGGAAGAAATGTAATGGGGTGATGTCGCAAGACCTTGGTGGCCACTCAATCCATTTTTGCGGATATCGTTGGTCCAAAAACGCACGAACTTCACGATGGTAATGCGGAGGCACACCATCGTGCTGGAACCACATAATGTCGAGCTCATCCCTATCGAGACCTTGAAGCAGTTGGGGTAGTTCTTCTTGTAGAAAGTTCAGGTAACTATGGCCATTTAGTGGTTCATTAAAAAAGTGGGGTCCAATAATTCGATTATGATGAATACCACACCAAACATTTAATGACCAGTGGTTTTGATGTTGCACCTCTCTAATCCAAAATGGGTTTTCTGTGGCATAATAATGCATGTTGCGTCTATTTACGGCACCGTTACTTCTAAAAGTAGCTTCATCACTAAACATTACCTTGCATAATAAATTTGGATTTAAGTGAATCTCCGCATTTATTGTACGACAAAAGTTTACACGACTTTCAAAATCCTGTCCATGCAATTCTTGGTGTAATTCCATGTGATATGGATGATACCTATATTTCTTGGTAGTACGATTAGCGGTGGATTGTGATGTTTCACATAATGCTGCTAACTGACGGCTACCAATATAAGGATTTTTCTGAACATTTAACAATACTTGTAGTTCTTTTTCTTCATTAGTTACTGGTTTGTTGACCACTTTACGTTTTGGATAATCAACAGTACCAGAAGAATCAAATCTTTGCATTAGGTTTTGAAAAGTATGGGTATTAGGCTGGCGTCGATCAGGATACTTCATTTTGTAAATTCTTTGAGCGAGAAGGCAATTTTTTTGAGCCTCTCCTATTGTATAAATCATATCTATTAACTCATTCTTTGGAAAATTCATTTTACAATATAAGATGAATGCAAAAAAAAAAAACAAACTACACTACATAAAAACCAAAAGAAGCGATTGCGGTTATAAATTTGACACACAGAAAAATGTTCTTTTACATTGTTTTTGCCATGGCTACTATGATAATGAAGACTATTTCTGTAAAAAGGTATGGAAAATAAGATAAACTGAAATATCTCAAAAACTATTATAAATAGGTATAGGATATATTGAACAAAACTTTTAGGGTTTTTATTACTCTATTAAATAACATGAAAATATACAGGGTGTACCATTAAAAAAAAAAGATATTTATTCATTTAAACTTGTTCAAATTTGAGCTGATGTGTTCAACACCCTGTAGCTTTTATTGCAAATATTAGGTAAAAATTATGTTAACTTGTCATTGGCCTTGCTAAATTCCAAATTTGAATATATTTGTCACAAAATTGAAAACGTTATTTAGGATTGAATTGATGCTTGAAAATGTGACTTTTTTTCTTTAAACTTAATTATCTCAGAAACTATAAAGTTTTGTTATAGTAAACCCTTAATAAAAAAGATTTAGAATTATAAGCTAAATCGAAAATACGATTCGTATATAGGGTGTTCTATTTAAAAAAATACAACTTTATGCTGTCCTAGTTTTTTGGCTCACCCTGTAGAGTCCTAAATATTTTTAAAATCTGCGTAAAAATAAACTGTATCAAACAATAAATATAGTTTCTTTCACCGAAAAGGCACAAACCTACTTCATCCAATCGTTGACTCACGCTGTACTGTTTTTTAATACTTTCAAACTTCTATTCTCCTCTATGACGTTCCTAATTTTTTCCGTATTATGTTGTCTCTTATGCTTTCTGAATTCTTTTGATATCTCTCTGTTTGGGTTCTATATTCTTGTGTGTTCTTGTCTTCCATTTCTCTTTTCTGCTTCATTAAAACTTTTGTTCTTTGATTTAATTTTTGTTCTTTCACTTCCTTAGGGCAGAATTTTTTGATAACTGTATTTATGGAGTCTTGGATGTTTCCAATATTTCATCTATCGTGGTACTATTTTCATAACTTAGAGTAGAGGCAATACATTCCTTATAAGAATGTGTGTTTTCAGGAGTTACCCATTTTTCTCGAGTGTCATGTTGATTCTTTCTTTCTTTATATTTATTTTTACTTCGGTTCTTACAATGCGGTATGTACATAAATAACCAGTTTAGTAATTTTTGCTTGTGTAAATAAATTAAAACAAATACCTAAGCTTTACAAATCGCATATGAGCACGTCGAACGACAGTAAATAATTAATCTTTAAAAAAAACGGATAGTTTGTTAAGTCTGACGAAAAGCTGAACGAGCAATCAATAGCTTCTTCTACTTCAGTTCCTGATTTGGAACCAATACAGGATGGTAGTTGCAGTGAACTACCGTCTGGCCAGACTGAAAGCAAAGAAAAAATAGGTATACAATGAATGAGAAAAAAGAAAAGAAACGACAATATTATAGTGACTATTTACAAATGAGTTTTTATTTTACCGGGGAGGAGTCAGAACCTAAACCGCTTTGTGTAATTTGTATAGAAATAATGGCCAACAGCAGATTAAAATAATTTCTTATTCGTAGACACCTTAAAACCAGACATTCGGACCACGAGGATAAACCTGTTGAGTATTTTAAAAGAAAACTGGCAGATAATAAAAAGTCTGGTGTTTCTTCTTTTGTAACAGATAGTAAAACGGCTCTCGAGGCATTTTTTCGAGTTAGTTATAGAATTGCAGGATCTGGACAAGCACATACTGTGGCAGAAAATTGGATTGGACCGTGTGCTAAAGACATCACGAAGTATGCTTGGAGAAAAATCTCTCGATTTTGTCTAAAATCAATATTGGGGGATTTTTGTTAGTGTTAATTACGAATATAAAATATTTTTTGAAAAACTCAATTTGGCGGATTCAATATGGCGTCCTAAAAATTTTACATTTTTTTATTTTCTCCAAAACTGACTTGAGGGTATAAATTATGAATTTAAAATTATTTTTTCGGGCTTCAATTTAGCGAATCCAATAGAGTGGACCAAAAATTTTACATTTTTTGATTTTATTCAAAGGTGTAAATAGCGAATATAAAATTATTTTAAGAAAATATAATATGTCAGATGCAATATAACGGTATAGAAATTTTAAATTTTCGGATTTCATCCAAAATTGGTACTAGGGGGCTTTGAAGGGTTTAGATTTAGATTAGATTAAGACGTTAAAATTACTTTTTTTAAGTTCAGTATGGCGGATCCAATATGGTGGGTTGAAAATTTTACCTTAATTGGATTTTTTCGATTTGGTATTAGGGGGTTTACGTCCCAAGTTCTTTAAATATCGATATTGGGAGGTTTTGGGGCCTATATTACCAATCTAAGATTAATATGAAATTTAAGATAGTGGATTTACTATGACAGACTAAATATTTGTCTGACACAATTTTACTGGTATTTGGAGAAGAATTGAAGAATTTTTAGTGGTTCATTTTAAGGTGATTAACAACTTTGGATAAAATGGATACTTTTTTGCCACCTGAAAATCATTGCGAGATATACTAATCCCGATTAGTACTTAGTTCAAATAATTTTCTGATACCATGGTGAATTCTAAACTAAAAATCGAAAAATAAAATTTTTATAAAAAAAAAATTGAACTAACTTCTAAAAATGCGCTAAAAATTGAAAAATAACTATAAATTTTTATACGAAATTGAAATTTTTGAAGTCGGCGGCAAATTATTTCTAAATGAAATAAATAACTACTGATATATACAAATTATGGTAAGAAAGCAATTACAAATAAAGTATTTTTAATCTGTTTATGCGAATCACATTTTGTCAGGTATTAGTTTGGCGCCGACTTCAAAAATTTCAATTTCATATAAAAATTTATCGTTATTTTTCACATTTTAGCGCACTTTTAGAAGTCGGTTCAATTTTTTTTATAAAAATTTTATGTTGTAATTCTTTTTTAGTTATTGATTGTAAATGTTTTACGATTATTTTTTAGTTCTTCGTTATGAACTATTATTGAATATGGAAAATAAATTTTAATAAATCGTTTGTTTCATTTACTGTTCCTGACTACACAGGGGGTTGGCCAATTTATTCGGGTTTTTTGGAAGGGCTTCGTAAGAAGAAAAAAGTTATGATCGCTGATTTAATGCGTCCATTAGAACCTTCATTTTACATTTCTTTATATCTCTCCTTATTTATTTATTCAGGTTATTTAGTTTCGCTAATTCTATCTTGTTCGCATCTTTGTTTATTTTAAAATTTGACATAGTCAGTGGCGGCTGGTATATTAAAAAAGTAGGGGTTACAACAAACATAGATATGTATAAAATCTATCATAAGCACCGGTTTTTTATCAATTTTAGTTTCAAAAGAGCATATTTTAACACACAGAAAAGTTCTAACTTCTAGTGCAGGTATCCTATTATTTAATAAATCACTTGTCATTCTTGCTAAAAATTCCACATTTTTATTTTACCCTCGATGAGATTTCAGATTTCATCAACAAAATAATTACTTCTCGGTGGAATTTTTTAGGTCGATCAAACGTTTTGGGCAGGAAGTATCATTCTTTTGCGAATAATTATGTTAATTCCACCGATTCGTAGTAATTAACTGATTAGCCTTTAACTACTCTGGTCAATATTTTCCGCATGTTAATCATCCAAAATAATTTTTTGAAACTTTTTTTTCTCTTTTAGAAGGAAGGAGATAAGCTTACTAACATTCATTCAATATATCGAGGACCAGTTCGGTATTAAAAGAACTGATCCTGAACAGAGCAGGACGAACCCCATGGAGTGTGGAGTGCCTGGGACCAGTAGGGCCACGGTAAGCACAGCTGTGACAACAGGAGGTGTAGATCCTCCGATGGATACCTCGACATATACAGGATCGCACAACGAAAGAATTGATGGAAGCGGTCACGGGAATGGCGCAGAAGGCAGGGCAGATAATGCGGGTGACGCCGGTTGTTCGAGTGGATAGCAGAACAAAGATAAAAAATAATATTTATAAGTTTACATTTAATGTATTTATGAAAAAAACGTTGTAACAAAAATTTATGATATAACTACACTTAATCTAAAATTTTAAATATAAGTTATTTAACACTTTGCGATATCTGTTTTATTTCATGGGTTGCCTTTTAAGTAAAATTCCAATCTAACTATTCTGTTGTTCAGAGGCAGGTGGTGCGTTAAAAAAGTAGAGGTTTCAATTCCAACAGTACATTAAAAACATAGATATGTATAAAGCCTTCCATAAGCACCAGTGGATGAAAAAAAAAGTTTTTAAAAATTCAGTTAGTATGAAACAAAGGAGTGCTTTTAAATAACTAAACATAAAGAAGGTAGTCAATTTTAAAAATATAGCAGCCAAAATAAAATTCACGTATAACGTACTGTGTGAATTATTTATAAAGGAAATCCATACACCGATCTTTGCCATTTAGGCGGAGTTAGCTAACAAAAGTTGTGCGCATTGAAAATACCTACAAAATAAGCTAAAGCTCATCCAAATCGAATAATTTGTTAGTTATTGCAAAAAAGCCTGCTAAAATGGCTGTTTTTTCAATTGTTTATAAACACTAGAAAAATATATTCCATAAACTTTATACTGCAACCAAATGAGCCTCTTATTGCATACAAGTATGCAAAATTTCAAGTAAAAATATTCAATAGTTGTTTGCACAGTGAATTTGTTTATAACATTTTATGTTTTTTTTTTTATTGTTTATTCTCAGCGATCTATAAGTCTTACAGCGATCTTCTTCTTTTGTTGGTGCCTATCCTCTGTGGATGTTGGCAATCACATTGGCCCATATGACCTTATTGACAGCTCTTCTAAATAAATGTACCGTCGTCATTCCTGTCCTTTGTCTGATATTCCTCAGTCATGATGTTCGTCGGCGACCCTGAGTTCTTTTACCCTCTATCTTACCTTGCAAAATTAACTGAATTAGTTGGTATTTCTCACTGCGCATTACATGCCCTAAGTATGATATCTTTCTGATTTTCATATTGCGCATAATTTCTGGGTCTTTTTTCATACGTTGCATCACGGTGTTATTTGTGACATGATGGATGTATGAAATTCTGAGCATGCGACGGTAACACCACATTTCGAAGGCTTCCAGTCGTTTAGATGTTGTTTCTGTTAAAGTCCAGGCTTCCACTCCATATAGAAGAGTTGAAAATACATAACATCTCAAGACTCGTGTTCTTATATCAATGTTCAGGTGCATATTGCACAAGATCTTTCTGAGGCGGTTGAAGACAGGTCTCGCCTTCTCTATGCGGCATCTAATCTCCTGTGAGTGGTCCCATTCTCTGTTCAGACTGCATCCTAGATACGTAACTTTGTCAACAGTTTCCAAAGTTTCATTATTTGCTCTAAATTGGTGGTGTATTTCGTCATTTTTGCTTACTATAAGGATTTTTGTCTTTTTACAGTTTAATTTCATGCCGTATCTTTCACAGGCTTCCACTACGCGGTCTATTAGTGTTTGCAGATCCTCTGCATTATCGGCCAACAGAACTGTGTCGTCTGCATATCTTAAGTTGTTAATGCTTTCACCATTAATTTTTATGCTCTCTCTCATTCCACTGATAGCTTCCCTGACCTGCATTTCCGAGTACGTATTGAATAACGTCGTCGATAAAATACAGCCCTGACGAACTCCCCGTTTTATTGTAAATTCTTGTGATGTTTCGTTGCCTACATGTACAGTCGCCCTTTGCTGTGAGTAAAGGTTTATAATAAAGCGTAAATCCTTGTCATCGATACCAGATTCATTTAATATTTGAAGCAGTTTGTGATGTTGCACTTTGTCGAATGCTTTCTCGAAATCGATAAAACATGCATAGACATTGCAGTTTACGTCCCGAGCTCTTTGTATCAAAATTTGAATAGAAAATAGAGCTTCTCGTGTTCCAAGTCCATTTCTAAAGCCAAACTGAACATTGCTAACATTTTCCTCAAGTTTTCTATATATTCGAGAGTGAATGATACTGAGAAGGATTTTCAGCGCATGGCTCATTAAGCTTATAATTCTGTAATCAGAGCATCTGATAGCATTTGTTTTCTTAGGAAGAGGAATGAAGGTGGAAACTAGCCAATCTCCAGGCAATTCGCCAGTTTCGTAAATTTTATTAAGTAGACTTGTTAGGAGTTTAAGTTGGTCATCTTCAAATAGTTTTAGTATTTCTGATTGTATATTATCCGTCCCAGGTGACTTATTGTTTTTTAGTCGTTTTATTGCATATGTTACTTCGCTGAGTGTTATTTCTGGTCCGGAAAATCCAAGGACATCTGTTTCTGTCTGCTGTTCTTCATCGAATAATTCTCCCATATATTCCTCCCATCTTTCAAGTATTTTTTCATTCTCGTACAGCAGATTGTTGTGTTTGTCCAGTACTGAATTATTGCTGCGTGAGTTGTTTCCTCTGGTTAGAGCCTTGATTTTCTTATGCAAGTTAAAAATGTCATGTTTTTGTTCTAAGGATTCGATTTCTTTACATTCGTTTTGTAGCCACAACTCTTTTGCTTCCTTGATCCTATTGTTAATAACTTTGTTTATGTCTTTGTACCTTCTTTCATTTTTATGTCTGTATTTTCTTCGCTCTTCCATGAGTTCTAATATTTCTTCTGTCATCCACGGATGTTTCTTTATATTTTTTCCTGCTTTTAGTTTATTATCCACTATTGAATTACAGACATTTTTTATCTTCTTTCACACATCATCCACATTTATGTTCTCCCTGTTATTATCCGTGGCTATGCTCGTTATTTTGTTGTTTAATTCCTCTTTGACTTCGTCTCTTGTGGTGTTATCTTTCAACCCCTGAATGTCCGGTCGTTTTTGGAATTTTCCTTTCCAGATCTTTTTCATGTGTAGCTTAATCCGGCTCAGCAAAAGATTATGGTTTGAAGGGACATCCGCTCCCGGATATGCTTTTGCGGATTTTACGGAATTCTGAAATTTTTTGTTTATGATGATATAGTCTATCTAGTTTCTTATCACTTTTTGGGGACAATCAGCTGGAGACTTCCATGTGTAGAGTCTTCGAGGCGGTAACTGAAAAAAGGTGTTCATTATCGCACTGTCCATTTCTTGGCAGAACTGAATAAGACGATCCCCTCTATCATTTCTCTTGCCCAGTCCAAATTGGCCTACAGTATTATCTACTACTCCCTTGCCTACTTTAGCGTTAAAGTCTCCCAGCAGGACAACGATCTACTAGTACGCAAATGAAAGTTCCTGACTTACACTAATAATAACAAAATAGAACGAAATGAATTGTTGATCTTAAATTGTTGAAACAGATAAACAAAACTGGGGTTTGTTTTTCCGTTATAAACAAATAAAATAACTCTTCGACAATTGTTGATATCGAAATTCCGACAAGGGGACGCGATAGCTGAGATTGTGACACACATTCTTAAAAAAAAAATATTGTGTACGACCACTACTAGAAGCTGAGATAGAGTCTTTTCCAAAAAATCGCTGCGGAGTTGTTTTTTAACATTAAGGGATTATTTAAGCAGGAACTGGTTAAACTATTATATGTAGCAGTTATCAACTGAATTATTTCAAAATTGTTGATGTAGTTGCACCTACTCCGAAAGTCAGAATGTGAGCAATGGAGGGGGGCGTTCTTTTAGCCTGCGGCTCAGATACTTCAGATTCGAACAATGGATGATATTTTTTGTAATAAAATTATTGTTAAACATAGCAATAAACAAATGTTGGCACCTTTATACATTTTATCCATAATTATAATTTTACCGTACTTACGTGCTTTTTAAATTACGACAAAATTGTTACAGTGGTCAACAATATATTATTAATTAGGAATATTAAAAATTAGATTAATTTTTAATGTACCATTAATATTTATCGAGATATAGCATGAAACAATTAGCAACATTTGTTGATAGAGTTATAATTTTTCGAGATACAGAATAAACTACATTTGACGATTATATTTTAAGCGATTATCGAGAATTATTGTAATATAACTTTCAAAGACGATGAAAGTAATAGGGGGAAAAATAATTATGACTATGATGATAATGATAATGTTGATGATGATGATAATTATGTCAATGATGAGAGTGATGATGATGAGAGTGATGATGATGAGAGTATTAATGATGATGACGATGAAAGTGATAATGATGATGATAATGGTAATGATAATAATGAAAACGATGAGGATTTTGAAAATGAGTGTCCATCGATGTCTACGAAACGGAGAACGAAATAAATATTTTGTATAGATTTAGGCAAAAAATATGTATCTTGGCAAAAAATTTTGTATGTGAAAAATGTTCGTCCAATAAAATAAACAAAAAAGTTACACATGTTAACTTTTTTGTACAACCAATAATTTCGCGGCAAATGACAGTCACAATTTGTTTCATCCTATAACTCCATAAATATTAATCCTACATAAAAAATCAATTTGATTTTTAATATTCCTAATTAGTAGTATACTGTTGACCACTGTAACATTTTTTTCGTAATTTGAAAACCACGTGCAAGAATTTGTTTATTGCTATGTTTAACCGGGCGCGGATCCAAGGGGGGGGGGGGCGGGGGGCGATCGTCCCCCCCCCCCCAAGAGCTTTAAGTTCAGGAAAATAGACCCGATTTTGCCTCTTGTACTATAGTTTATTCAAGAACTAGAACGAGTAATAAGTCACTTTTTACCCTTTTTTTTCTTAGCAAACTACCTGTGTTCTTTAGTCCGGTGTCTTTGGCAAAATCTGTTAGACACATATAATTTTCGTAGGAATGGGTTTGAAATTTTGTAATCAGAAATACCGGTCTATAATAATGGACTATTTGGGTTGGACAACAATCGACGGTTGGGATCTGTTTCTAATAATAAAATGTATGTATAACTCCTGTTATTGCAATTTACATATCCTCTTCCAACGAGGTTTTTCGTCAGCCTGTGATCGAATGTGGCTTGGGAGTACTAATAATTCCAGTAGTTTTTTTCTCCTTCAGTATTCGGTACATAGTAAATTTTTCAACTCCTGTCATGTTGAAACACATCTCAACAGAGCTTTTAACATTATTATCTAGATATTGATATCTTAAGGCATCATAAACATTCATCGTAATAAGTTTTTCGTTGAGGAAAAAATGCCCTGGTTTAACGATTTTGAAATAAATATAGATGTGGAAGCCATATCTTTTGGGTACCTCACTAATCTCAAATAATATATAAAAACAAGCACAAACAAAATAAATCACTAAGGACACACTGTAAGGTGTACTTTTCTCACTGACAGAAATTAAATTGTACTATCAGAAATTTTATGTTTGCAGTAAATTTATAAAAGCTTATAATATTTAAATATAATTAGATTTACGGCAGTCTTCAGTTACCTGCGGCACTGGAGCAGGTACGTTGGAGGTTTCGGTAACAGTTTGATTACTCTCTCTAGTTCTTGAATAGAGTATATGAATGTGTATGCTTGCGATCGCCCCTCCCCATCCCAAGAGCTTTGAGTTCAGGAAAATAGAACCGATTTTGTCTTTTTTATGAGGAATGTGTATGGTGCTGCCACTCCTCCCCGTTGACAATTTATTTTTCTTGCGATAGTCTCCCCCTCCCCAAGAGCTTTGAGTTCAGGAAAATAGACCCGATTCTGTCTCTTATACTAGGAATGTGTATGCTGCTCGCATCCCCCCCCCCCTATCGGCAACTTGTTTTTCTTGTGATCGCCCCCCACCCCTTCAAGAGCTTCAAATTCAAAAAAATACACCCGATCCTGCCTTTTACACTAGAAGTGGGAATGTTGCTGGTGTCTCCCCCCCCCCCGTCGTCAACTTGCTTTCGCTTGCCATACTGTGCTTTTGTGATATCACCGCTCCCCCCCCCCAAGAGAGAGGCTGGATCCGCCCCTGTGTTTAACAATAATTTGATTACCAAAACATATCATCCATTGTTCATATCTCGTCGAGAAACCACAAATTAAAAAAAATAAAGATTCTACGACCAATATTCGTCGAGATAATCCAAATTTTTCCGGCGAAACGAATGCGAAGCATGCGAGTAACGTTTTTTTCTGCGCGCCAAAGAATTAAAAACGCCCCTTTCCACTACTCACTTTCTGACTCTTGGCATAGGTGCAGCTTTAAACTATTGTAACGTCAACAATTTTGAAATAATTGAGTTGAAAACTGCTGCATAGAAATAGTCCCGTAAAAATAAATAAACCAGCAACGATTTTTTGTAAAAAAAAGTTATCTCAGCTTCTAGTAGTCGAACAGAATTTTTTTTTTTTTCAAAAATGCACCAAAATCTCACCTATTACGTTCACTTATCGGCATTTAGATATCAACAATTGTCGAAGAGTTATTCTATTTGTTTATAACGAAAAATCCAACCACCACTTTGTTTATCTGCTTCAACAATTTAAAATCAACAATTAATTTGGTTCCTTTTTGTTATTGTTAGTATAGGTCTCGAGCTTTCATTTGCGCACCCGCAATTCACTGTATGATCTTTAGATCGCTGAGAATAAACAATCAAAAAAAACATAAAATGTTATAAACAAATTCACTGTGCACAAAAATATTGAATATTTTTATTTGAAATTTTGCATACTTGTATGCAACAAGAGGCTCCTTTCGGTGTAGTATAAAGTTAATGCAATATCTTTTCTATTGTTTATCAACAATTGAAAAAATAGCCATTTTAGCAGGTTTTTTTTGCAATAACTAACAAACTAATTTCTTCCTTCCACCAATCAAAATCACCAAAATAATAAGTATACGAGAAGAACAACAAGGTTTCAGAAAGAACAGATCCACTATTGACGCAATATTCATTGTCGAACAAATAACTGAAAAATCCCTAGAATTCCACAAACCTGCGTACATGTGCTTAGTCCATATGACCAAGGCTTTTGATAGAGTACGCTTAAAGGACGTCTTAGAAATAAGGAGAACAAAAGGTCTAAACCATAGGCTAATTAACCTAATATACGATATTAACATCTAGTGCAGAACAAAAATCAGAGTAGGACATATAACAACGCAAGACATATATGTAAACACAGGAATTAGACAGGGCGATTCGCTCAACCCTTTCCTATTTAATCTAATAATGGATAAAATAATAGAAAATCTCCCCAGAACAACTGGATATAAAATGGGAACACATTCTTTCATACCGTCTGCTATGCGGAGGATGCTGTTCTTATTGCAGACACTGAAGATAATCTCCAAAGACTACTGCACTCTTTTAACACTAAAGCGAAAAAATTAAATATGCTCATCAACACCGAGAAGACCAAATGCTTAGTAACATCCAAAGAACCAATACGGTGCAAGTTGGAAATCGACTCCAAAATTGTCGAACAGATAAATCACTTCAAATATCTGCGAACAGAAATAACAAGCCATGGAAACCTTTTTAACGAAGTAAGAGAGCAAAAAATGAAAGCGGCTAGAATTTCGGGATGCCTAAAAAAATTGTCTGGAAGAACAAATACCTTAATACCGAAAGCAAAACTAAGATATATAAAACGGCTCTAAGAAACATCATAACATACGCGGCAGAAACAAGACCAGATACAGGCAGAACTTTACAAATGAAAACATTAAGAAGTATACAAGGCAAAACTCTACACGACAGAATACGGAATGAAGATATCAGACAACAATGCGGAACATAGGAAGATGGGTTAGATAAAGGCGAAGATTCTGGAACAAATATACAGGGAGAATGGAGGACGGTAGATTCGTTAAAAGCGCAAAAATGAATAACCCAGTAGGAAAAAGATCACGGGGAAGACCACCAAAACGATGGCGAAAATGATGGACCTCATCTTCTAGGGAAGACGGGGTGGCAATGAACAGGCAATAGCCTACTAGTATTGTTAACTATGTTAGAAAGAAGAAGAAGAAGAACAAACTAATTATTCGATTTGGATGAGCTTCAGCTTATTTTGTAGGTATTTTCAATGCGCACAACTTTTGTTTAAAACTTCTTTACTGAAAAATAATAGCTTTCCTTAGAACTCGAAAAAACTATTTTTTCACATCTTAATTGTTAAATAAAAAATTTTCCCCAAAAAAGAAAATGAGATAATTACTATTATCATTCTGAAGGTCTCTACGTAGTCAGAAGTCTACTAACAATAAATTTTTGTCCAGATGCTAATTCAGCTGGCCTAATTAGCAAACTTATCAATAACCCGCTGATTGAAATCAGGTATGTTTTCGAAAAGATCCCTTTCTTTAAAAAGCATTGCTAAAGCAGAAAATTTTTCTTGGCTCGTAGTGTTCTGTAAAAACGTTTTTACCTGTTTGAGGATAGAAAAACACCGTTCTGCTTCAGCCGATGCCATCGGAATAGTAATTAAAATCTTTAAGTTCTAGAACTTCATTAAATATCTCACTTAGCTAGATATTTTGCGAAAGATTGTCATAAAGTACAAGAAGTCCCGAAATTGATCTAAATTCTTCAGTTTCATATATGACGGTCAGTTCTGTACGGAGTTTTTGTTCAATAAAAAAGGGGTAAATAGTTGATGCTGGTAGCCGTTACTATGTGGTAGTTAATCATCTTCGGGAAATGTTTAAAAGGAACTACTATGTTTTATACCACTAAATTTATTAAGAAAACAGTGACTGCAGTTTCAACTCAAAGAGTCATTTTCAGTTTGAAAATGACTCTGTGAGTTGAAACTGCAGTCACTGTTTTCTTAATAAATTTAGTGGTATAAAACATAGTAGTTCCTTTTAAACATTTCCCGAAGGGGTAAATTTTAATCGTATTCTTAAATTTTTGTTCGGGAAGACATGTACTACATTCGACATACTGTTCCCATAAAGAAAGACTGGCTGCTACCCAGTGATCTGTAAAGCTAAATCGTTCTTTTGTTTGACAAATAACTATTATATCATCTACTTCTTTTGCTCCCCCGAGAAAACTCATCGAGCTCACGTCGTTTTGAACTAAATGGAGATGGCTCAACGTCGTTTGAGGTAATATTATTTTTAATTTTTGTTATTTGTAATTCAAATGATAATATATTTTTATTTGCGATAACAGCGTCAATTAGTCTTGTTTAAAACTTACCGAATAACATATCAACTTGAGGCACTGTTTTGTAAGTTTAGCCATAAAAGGAAACTCTTGCTTTTGAGAATTTTGGCATACCTTGATGATTAGTTCGTGGTACTAACGTTTCTACTGTCATCTAGAGTTTTTCCATTGTTTCTAGAATGCTGTCTTTGTATTCGAATACGGTACAAACAACTCTAGAATTAAAATTGCATCTTGTTGGGGTTGAACGAAGTAAGCGTTTGTTAACAATTTGATCTAGTATTGCGGTTCTTTGAGGACTATATGAAAAAAAAAGGAACATATCCCTTGTAAATTGGAAAAATATATGCGGACATTTTTATTAGCGGATCCAGCGTTTAACATTACCAAATTTACTTGAAGTGCATAACAATGCACGTAAGCAGCATGTTAGTAGATTTTTTATAATTGCTTGCACCCGATTCGACGACCGCTCATGTTTTCTAGAAAATAAAAAAGCGCTCGCTTGACTTTACTTACACATACTCGAAGGCAGAGAGCAGGAACTGCATTATATTTAACTGCTTTTCTAGAATCCCGTACAAGAGATTCTTTAAAATGTCTAACACATACACGATGGTTTTTATAAATTCCTTCGTAACTCGTAATCCTTTGAATTCGGAAATCGAAATCGGCCACTGTATTTGTCTGCACAGTTTGGGACAGTAGACACCCCGGTTGTAATCTAACCTGAACTAAAGGAATGGTTTAACTGCTGCTTGAAGAAGAAATCTTTACTTGCATACTGGCAGTGCCACGAGTGACTGGAAGCAAAAATTTAAATACTCATCCAGTGGGTTGCATAAGATAAATTTTTCTAGTAGAAGGATATTTTGTGAAGCAAACTAAACGCAGGTTTGCAAAACGACTTGCAACCTACATGAAGCCTATGAGACGAAATTAATCTCCACGTCTTAGGTAGGCAACTCCATATACGCTCCAATGGATTAGCTTGGATCGCATTAAAATTGCAGACACACACCAGCAAGGTGATACAGACAAATTATAAATGATATTTAGGCGAAGTAAGTTAAATTATTTCATTAACTAACCGCTGTTCGCGTATAATCTAGGTGAAAAATAATCAATCAATCATTAAATTATCAGTAGAAATTAAAAAAATAATTGTATTTATATTTATTAGTATGTTTTATTTTAATTTATAATTTGTTTGAGGGTTGCGCAAACCTGCAAACCTAAGGAAAAGTCGCCACTGGACATAGTACGAGGATGGTTCTCGGCCTGAAACAGAGGGCGCTAGTAGGATAAAATAACTGTAATATTTTTAAGCATTAACCTTGAGATGACGCCCTGTAAACTTTCAGATGTCTGCGTGTAGTTGCTTGTTTGTGGCGATCGAGTGAACACATAAGGTTCGATATTTTGTGAACGATGGATAAAATTGAAGTTCGATCGGTTATAAAGTGCTTTGTTTTAAAGAGCTTAACTCCTACGGACATTAAAAATGAGTTAGATTCAACTTTAAAGGATTCTTCTCCTTCGTTTTCGACATATTCGCCGGATCTGGCTCCCAGCCATTACTTTCTTTTCCCAAACTTGAAAAAATCGCTCGCTGGACACAAATTCCCTTCGATCATACCCTAGATATAAACAACAATAGATTTGTTTGAAGGCTGTTTATGGTCGGTGGAGGAGACGATTTTTTTATGTTTGACAGACATAAACATATTTACTTATCTTTTCATTCCGTTTAATTGCTTGTCGTAACTTTTTTCGGTGTTTTTAAGTGTTAGAAATTACTATAAATGCGAAGTTTACAATTAACATTAACAAAAAGAGGATTTAAAAACTTATTTTTATTGGCAAATATTGTAAGATATTGTTTACATATTGCAAATAACAATAATAAAAATTTAGGCAACCATATATTCATACTTTATATGTTCAGAATTGACGTACCGATTATCATATGATACTCGTTTAAGTAGAAAAGGATAGTATAAATCGGCATGTCTGTACCAAGAAATTAAATACTACTGTTCATCAACTCTTTTTCAAATAAAGGGTGTTTTTTATAGAGATATAGACCTTTTAAATGGAATAAAACAAAGATGAATTTTTTAAATTGACATGAAATTTACTTTATTCGAAAGATAACCTTCTGGCCTTATAATTTAAATATGACTTCTGGCATATGACCGCCACGGCTGGCTCGGACGTAGTCTAATCTGGAGGTCCAATTTTCGATGACTTTTTCCAACATTTGTGGCTGTATATCGGCAATAACGCGGCGAATGTTGTCCAAGTGATCAATCGTTTCGGGCTTCTCGGCGTAGACTAGCGACTTCACATATCCCCACAGAAAATAGTCTAGCAGCGTTAAGTCGCACGATCTTGGAGGCCAATTTACGGGTCCGAAACGTGAAACTATGCGGTTACCAAACGTTTCCTTCAATAAATCAATTGTGGCACGAGCTGTGTGACATGTTGCGCCGTCTTGTTGAAACCACAGCTCCTGCACATCATAGTTGTTCAGTTGATGAACTAAAAAGTCAGTAATCATGGCTCTATAGCGGTCACCATTGACTGTAACGTTCTGACCAGCATCGTTTTTAAAGAAGTACGGACCAATGATTCCACCAGCCCATAAAGCACATCAAATAGTCAGTTTTTCTGGATGTAACGGTGTCTCAACATATACTTGAGGATTATCATCACTCCAAATACGGCAGTTTTTTTATTGACGTATCCATTCAAACAAAAGTGAGCTTCATCGCTAAACAAAATTCGCTTATGAAAATCGGGATCAACGGCAATCTTGTTTTGGGTCCATTCACCGAATCTACGCCTTGCTAATGGTCGTGTGGCTTCAATTCTTGCACAAGTTGGGTTTTGTAAGCACGCAAACCAAGATCTTTCCGCAAAATCTTCCATAAAGTGAATGGACACATGTCCAATTCCTGTGCACGATAGCGGATAGACTGATTCGGGTCTTCCTCTACGCTACGCTCTACAGCAGCAATGACTTCTTCTGTACGTTCATTTAGAGTAAACGTGGTGAGAAAACGTTCCATAGTTAATCGAATTAATTGCTCTGATGGACGATTATGTTGACCGTAAAATGGACGTAGTGCGCGATACGTATTTCGAACAGAACCATGATTTTCAAAATAAATTTGCACAATTTGGAAGCGTTGTTCAGGCGTCAGTCTATTCATGTTGAAATGCCAAACCAAACTAAACATAAATCACTTGACAGCTGACAAAATGGCCGCCAGTTAAAAAAGTGTTTCCAACTTAAAGTTCTATACCTCTATAAAAAACACCCTTTATAAATAACAATATTATTACGTTATTCAGCGTTCAAACAACCGGGCCCTAGTTCTGACGTTATGCTAATTCTACAGGGGTATGTTCGAAGCAAATTCCCTTCAAATAACAAAGTCAGAGCAGCGACAACCTTTTATTTTGCAGAGTTGGACATCGCACATTTTCAAAAATCTTTTGTTTTCTTTATCAAGCCGAGAACTTATCGAACCATTATCGTATTACGTTAGTTCTTCATAATTTCTTCTTCTTTTTTGCTTTTTACATATAGAATTAAATTATTTTCATTCGGATTTTCAAATCATCATAAAAACTCACTTGACCCAAGAAAATGAGGCGACAGGTCTTTGTACCTTACCAGAATTTTTTGAACTAAATCTCTTATTATTAAAGTTTTAAGAGTTAGTAAATCTAATTATTTCAAAACAGGCACTTAAATTAAAATAATCTAGGTTTAGTAGCAAAGTACCATTAAGATAATAATTGAATATATGAAAACTGTATATCGACTACTGATTTGTAATCTCTCGCCTCTTTTTAATCGTGTTTGCTAATACGATGATAAGCATACCGTTTAATAAAAAACAATAAAATTTACCACAACGATTTAAAAATATACAATTTAAAATTAAAAATTCGGTAACAGCTAAAAATAACATTACGTCATTATTTGAGGCAAGTGTTAAAGAATAGAATTCAGAATGAAATAAATCCGATGATGTGAGCTTCATGTTTTGAAGTCAAGGTTTGACACATATATTTTGTTTATAATAATTTCTATTCTTAAATTTTTCCTTTACGTAATATTGACAGTGCATTTCTGGTTTTCATCGACGTTTCGCTGTTGACAGAGAGGAGTAAAAGAATTTGTTTCGAAATCTTAGCTAGCTACTAGGTGATTTGAAAAGTTTCTAGACTACACATGGGGCAACATTAATTAATGAATGAAAATGCCTTTATTGTTCAGTATAATTTCTCTTGAGTTCCATAAACTTTTTTTCAGCGATTTTGCAATTGACGGATCCGATCCCTTTAGGACTGTAGTGAGTTCTTTATTCGATGAAAAACGCTTTCGCGTAGAAATCTGTAAAAGTGTGGGAATAGATGGAAGTCAGAAAGAGCTAAATCTGGTTAATAAGATGGATGTTTAAGCATCGTTAGAAAGCCTTTGTGAGCAGGTGCATTGTCCTAATGAAAGATATTTGTTTTTTTGTTAACCAGGTCTTATTTTCTGTATTTTTACATCCAGCTGGTCTAAGCTGCAGTAATATTCGCCTGTTATTGTTTAACCAGTTTGTAGATAATCGATAAACAATATTTCATTTTCATTTCAAGAAACAATTCAAACCTTCTTTACACGAATTTCTAATTTTTGCATTTTTAAGAAAAAATAAAACACGTCCATCTCAAACAGCTGAAAAAAAAACTATTTGACAGATTTGATATTTGTTGTAATCATACATAACCTCTGAATGTTGGCGAATCTTTATAAAACATTAAAAGAATCCTATATCCACAGTGACTGACGCTCACCCAACTGTCTGTTATCAGATACCCATCCAGAAACTATACAAAACAAGTAAAAGGGTAAAAATTAAACAATTTTTAAAAATCCATTCTTCTTTCTTTTTTGTTTGCAAATTTTTTTGATCACTTTGTTATTAAAATTTTTAACTGCATTATCAAAATACTTTCTACCCCCATTGTGTTTTTTAAAAAAAGTAATAATTCTTTTCAGCATTGAAAGCAGCCATCAGCCTCAGATGTTGAGATTGACATTGTGCAATTCACTTCTAAGCCTATTTTTGTCTAAAAATTGAAAATGTGCACACATTCTTTCTATAAAAACTTCTTTAAAAGTAACCTTGTAGTCATAGTGGAAAATAAAACTACTTTTAGTAAAAATACAATACCATATATCGACGTAGAAAAAAAAGTTATATAAGGATCTTGGTAAATATAAATATAAATATATGTTCTTTATTTGATTTACTTAATATCATTTCAGTTATTTAACGCCCGGCACAAACTTTGTTAGAGACCATCCAGAGATTATATAAGGGTTTGAGGAGGAGGGGGCGTATCTTCTTACGATTCCTTACATGGAGGGAGGAGGGGGGTCAACGAATCTTATGCAATGTTGAAAAAAGTATTATTTGAGCATGAAGAAAACGGTTAACTACCAATTATTTATTCAACTGAAGAATGGTTACAAAATCCATGGACTACCGATTAACAATTTTTTTAATTTTATTTTTCAGTGTGTAGTTTGATTACACTAGTCAGTATTATTTAATATTGTAAACGTGAATGTAAAAATAAAGTGACACACTTTATCTACACTGTTCAAAATAACCTTCAATTTAATTACGTTCCTTAATCAAATTTAATGATTTTTTACCTTAAATCATGAATTAGTTACATGTACTTTGAAATTAAAATTTTGTACATTAAATTTAATTGAATGTTATCATAAGTTTCAATAAAGTAACTGAAAACATACTAAATTTAATGTATAATTTCATTAGATTTAAGGTAAAAATTATTAAATTTAATGTATTAACATTAAATGCATTTAATCAACAATTTATGAAATTTACTTCCAGCACATACCTTAAAATTAATGTGATTTTTTTTGACAGTGTACACTTTTAAAAATACGCTTAAATTTAATGTATATTCATTAATTCAATTTAATGATTTTCTACTTAAATCGTGTATAAGTTACATGTACTTTGAAATTAAAGCTTTGGATATTAAATTTAATTGAATGTTTCCTTAAATTTCAATAAAGTAACTGAAAACATACCAAATTTAATGTATAATTACAATAGATTTAATGTAAAAATTATTAAATTTAATGCATATACATTAAATGCACACTATTAAAAATAACCTTAAATTTAATGTACGTTCCTTAATCAAATTTAATGATTTTATACCTTAAATCGTGAATAAGTTACATGTACTTTGAAATTAAAGCTTTGTACATTAAATTTAATTGTATGTTACCTTAAATTTCAATAAAGTAAGAGAAAACATACCAAATTTAATGTATAATTACATTAGATTTAATGTAAAAGTACTATATTTAATGCAGTAACATTAAATGTATTTAATAAACGGGTTATGAAATTTTCTTCCAGCACATTACCTTAAAATTAATGTGAAGTTTTTTTACAATGTTATATTTTAATTGCTATATCCAAAAAAATTCTAATTATTTTACGTAACAAGATATGGGGGAGGGGGAGGTTATATAATTCTTACGACCCCTTATGTTGGGGGATTGAGGGGTCGAAAATGTTGAGTAGTTGCTCTGTTTCCAAAGGTCAAAATAATTAACAAGGGAAAGGAAAAAAATTAAAAATAAAAATAATAATAAAATGTTTTTAGAAAAAATCAACTAGTGTCATGACACTGTGACAGAATTTTATGAGCTGCCACTCGGTGGAGAACAAATTATAATCGTATCATAAGCAAAACAAAATTAGCCAACTAGAAAATGTAACTTCAATGGCAACTAGATCCGATTTAGAACTTCAATTTTTTAGCGAATATCAAAATTAAGAAAAAAATAAATTTCTCACTACCCAGAATGATCCCTTAAAAAGTGGCTTGTAATCTTAAAGTCCCGAGTATCATTAGTTAAAAAAATAGTGAAAAATTCTATAGATTAAAAGGGAAGCTAACATAGCAATTATATTATTTAAAAACAAAACACCCGACAGAGGAAATCATGATTGAACTTCAGAAAGGAACATACGTATAACACTAAAAAAAAAGAAGAGAGATAGATAAAAGAGAATATTTACAAAACTAAACAGCTTCCATTAACACATAAGAGAAAAACATTTTTATTAGTGACATCATCGCCGTAAATAGAAAATTAGCACATTATTCAAGGTCCCGTTTCCCAAGGGAACAAGGGAAACTTCCTGTTTTACCCCAAATTCATGCGCCTCACGATCGATTTTTGGAAACTCAATAGTTCACAGTACACAAAGGGGCATTACTGAGATAAGATCTGTAAATATTTGACGAAAATGTTCTTTTGATAAGAAAAAATAGATCAATCATTTTTATATTTTATAATAAATAATGATTTAAAACAGTAACGATGGTATTTCAATTGTTTTAAAGTTTTGGCACTTAATTTAAACTTAGAAGACATTGGTAAATGTCAATTTGCAAATGAAGCAAAAAGAAAATTGACGATTTAAAACCTAAATTTAAATTCCTTTTGTTTAATCTTGGCTTAGTTTTTTTTTAATCGAAAAAATAGTAAATAATAATCATGTTTTTACCACTGTATATATGAAATAGGGCCCAATACAACACTCCAATATTTTTTACAAAGTAGGCTAAATAAAATAAATATGCCTAAATATGAAAATCAAGTACACTTACCTTGTGAAAACAAACGCCTTTAACAATTGAAAAAAAAACAAATCTATGAAAATGTCAAATGTGTTTTCAAAGGTATCGCGATGCGTTTTTAGCGAGAACTCCGAGAAGATCGCGCAGTGAAACGCTAGAACGGACTGAACTTCTCGTGTGGATTTTTTGTTTTTCGCGCACGTTTACGAAATATTTGTTTATTTTAGATTTTCATCTTTCTTGACTACAAAATGGAATAAAATTAAAATTAGGTAATTTTTGACTGTTTTGAATAACTAATGGGTTATATGCAATGCTTATTAGCAAATTCGGCTAAATTAGTTTATTCCGTATTAAGAGCTAAAATTAAATTTATGAAGCTTGAAAAAGTTGAAACTATATTCTAACCTTCAGAAATGTTTTTAAAATGTTCCTTGTATACAGGGTGTAACAAATTTAATTTTATTTTTCGATACGTTATCGCAAACCAAAAAAGTTTTGGGAAAAAATATATTAAACGTTTAAAATCAGCCTGCTTTCACTTTGGAAACGTTAAAAATTTTATTAAGTTTAAAGCAAGTAATTCCAAATGTTCAAAAAGCACCAGCTAAAAAAAAATATAGTTTTTTTTTGTTGTACTGGCAACTGCTATACTGGTAAATAATATTCTTTCTATTTAACATATTTCGTCTTGTTTGTTTTCTGTTTCAGAAAAACCTTAAAACTAGTGTTTATGATAATTTTAGGTAATTAATAACATGTACTATATGACGGCTATTTTACTTTTGGTACTTTCTATATCGACTTGGTGAAAATTTGCATTAATAATATTTTTATAAAAAAATTGAACCGACTTCTAAAAGTGCGCTAAAAAGTGAAAAATAACTATAAATTTTTATACGAAATTGAAATTTTTGAAGTCGGCGCCAAACTAATACCTGACAAAATGTGATTCGCATAAACAGATTAAAAATACTTTATTTGTAATTGCCTTCTTACCATAATTTGTATATATCGGTAGTTATTTATTTCATATAGAAATAATTTGGCGCCGACTTCAAAAATTTCAATTTCATATAAAAATTTATAGTTATTTTTCACTTCTTAGCGCACTTTTAGAAGTCAGTTCAATTTTTTTATAAAAATATTATTTTTCGATTTTTAGTTTTGAATTCATTATGATGTCCATAAATTATTTGAACTAAGTTCTAATCGAGATTACCTCGCAATGACTCCAAGGTGACAAAAAAGTATCCATTTTATCCGAAGTTGTAAATCACCCTCAAATGAACCATTGAAAATTCTTTGATTCTTAGAGTTCTCCAAATACCAGTGAAATTGTGTAAAACAAATATTTAGTCTGTCATAGTAAATCCACTATCTTAAATTTCAAATTAATTTTAGATTGGCAATATAGGCCCCAGAACCTTCCAATATCGATATTTAAAGAACTTGTGACGTAAATTTCTTAGCCCGATATATCAAGAACCCCGCAATATCAATTTTAGGCAAAATCGGAAAATATAAAATTTTCAGTCCCTCATATTGTATCTTATAAACCTAATAGTTGTAAAAAATGAACTTCGTAGTCGTTATACATGACCCCGAAAACCCCCTAATACCAAATCTAAAAAAAATGTGAATAAGGTAAAATTTTTAACCCACCATATTGGATCCGTCATATTAAATTTCAAAAAAAATAATTTTAACGTCTTAATCTAATTTAAATCTAAACCCTTCAGAGCCCCCTAGTACCAAGTTGGAAAGAAATCAGGAAATTTAAAATTTTTGGACCGTCGTATTATATCTGACATATTAGATTTTCTTAAAATAATTTTATATTCGCTATTTACATCCTCAAAGACGATTCAGTCCCAATTTTGAACAAAATCAAAAAATGTAAAATTTTTAGTCTGCTATATTGGATTCGCCATATTGAATCCTGAAAAAATAGTTTTAAATTCATAATTTACACCCTCAAGAACCTCCTACATCAGTTTTTGAGAAAATCGAAAAATGTAAAATTTTTAGGATACCATACTGAATCCGCCAGAGTGAGTTTATCAAAAAATAATTTAAATTCGAAATTAACACTAACAAAAATCTCGCAACACTGTTTTTAGACAAAATCGGGAGATGTAGAATCTTTAATCCGCCATATTTATTTTTTTTTAATAATTTCAGATTCGTAATGTGTGACCCTCAAAAACTCCCCCATATCAATTCTGAAAAAAAAAATCGGACAAAATTAATTTTTTATCAGTCATATTGGCTACGCCATATTGTATTTTTTTAAAATAATTTGAGATTCGTTATGTGCCATCCCGAAAACTCCCCCATACCAATTTTGGAGAAAATCGGTCAAAATTGAATTTTTTCGTCCGCCATATTGAATTTTTTTAAAAATAATTTTAGATTCGTTATGTGCGACCCCGAAAACTGCTCCATACCAATTTTGGAGAAAATCGGACAAAATTTATTTTTTTGTCCACCATATTGGTCCGCCATATTGAATTCTTTAAAAATATTTTGGATTCGTTATGTGCGAAACTTCCCCACATCAATTTTGGCGAAAATCGGGGAAAATTACATTTTTTTGACCGCCATATTGGATCCGCCATATTGAATTTTCGATAATTCATTGTGTTCGACCCCGAAAATTCCCCCATACCAATTTTCGAAAAAATCCGACAAAATTAATTTTTTTGGCAGCCATATTGGATTTTACTGCACCAATTTCATCCAAAAAAATATGGGACTACCGCAGCAATTTCCTGAACATAACGTAAAAAATTTCATTCAAATCAGTGCCGCCGTTTCGGAGAAATCGGTGTACATACATAAAAAAATATATATACACGACGAATTGATTTCTTTTAGAAGTCGGTTAAAAATTTAAAATATAAATAAAAGCCAAAATTTAAAGAGCTGTATAATGGCCAAAACAACTTGGTATCACAGTCGATATTCTCTCTCTCTCATATACTCATAATAACCCCTTTTCAGTAAATAACATTAAAAATTGAAAAACCACGTGAATTTTGTTTTCATAGGGGACACCTTTAAATGATATTTGCAGCCTTCGTGGTTTAACCCCCTGGGAGGAGTAGGTATTATCTTTTAAATCTTCAATAGGCAGGGGAGTCAAGTGACACATCATTTTAACGCTCGTTTAAGTCTCTCTCCAATAATATCCTAATTTATTATTTCTTGAGGAATAGTTTCAAAGAAATGGCGTTCGAAACAGATATCAATTGTGTCAACTCAAACTTTACCAAACTAAAAAGTAAAATACCAACTATGAAAATTTCCAATAGTTTTTATTCTGTTTCTTGTGTAAACGACTCTAAAAATATATCAAAAATGCTACTTTAGCATTGACAAAGTATAAAAAGAATAAAAAGCTTTTGTTTAACTTTGAAGAAACCAAAATAGTTGATAAAGACAGAAATTACCAGAAATTAATAATAATGGAAATGATAGCTATCAAAAAGGAAATACATACTGTAAATGACAACCGACAGGAACCACCTTAGTTAAATTTACCATAAAATAATTTAAGTGCGGTATATTCCCTTAATAACATCAAAATGGTATATATCCCCTTAAAAGCAAAAACAAAATTCCTTTAATTTTTTTTTGTTCCCGAATACAAAATGCAAGTCCATGATAGTTTGTTAATATTAGCAATGATTTCGACGAAATCTTAAGATGAGTAAAATTTGCCAAATATTACCTTTAAATAATTAATTTTCCAGTGTATGGGCTATTGCTTCATATATGTATGTTAATAATTATAATAAAATTTTAGTTTTAAACAATTATTTCTGAAAATAATATTTTTAATATAGAGGGTTATTTATCCTATATGGCAAATACGTGACTTTCAAAAAGTTTTACTTTTGAGATATATGGGGGTCTAATTTAGTTACTTTTTAAAATTCTTTTCACATTATACAGTGTCCCAAAAGCTCTAAAAGTATCAAAGTTGTGTTTTTTAAATGGAGCCCCCTGTATATTACTGCATTTTTGGATTCTCCGATCAAAATAAGTGCCTATTTTAATAAGGTTTATAGTACCTAAACCTTAAGGGTTTTTTAAATAATTTGAATTGTGTCCAAATCTAACCTAATTTTCATGTTTCAAATACTTAAGAAACATTTCAGTTATTGTTGTGGAACATAATATCTCACCACCGCTTTCCGGCAAAACTGGACTTAAATAGAGGTCCGAGTTTGTGGAAAGTACAAGGATGTCTAGGAAAGATACCGGTGGATCCCACTGATGAGTCCACCACCGGTATCGGGACGAAACATCCATACATTTACTACGGAGGTCGAAAATAGATCGCTAGCTACATGTCCCTACCACCAGGGGCATTGCTAATTGCGACATGGCGCCCGAGCAGGGACAGCGGCAGACGAGGGTCTTAACCGCCGTTGGCTTTGATTAAGCCTGACCCGGCCATTGGAAGACCATGGAGGATATTCGTTCCACTTCCTTTTCAGGCCTGTGCTTTCTAACGGCTTGGACTATCCGACAGTTTAAGCCGGAAAGCAAATGCCTTAGGGGGGGCATGTTGTGGAACATAATATCTCACCACCGCTTTCCGGCAAAACTGGACTTAAATAGAGGTCCAAGTTTGTGGAAAGTACGAGGATATCTGGGAAAGATACCGGTGGATCCCACTGATGAGTCCACCACCGGTATCGGGACGAAACATCCATACATTTACTACGGTGGTCGAAAATAGATGGCTAGCTACATGTCCCTACCACCAGGGGCATTGCTAATTGCGACATTATGTACCTGAAATTTACAGTAAAGTGTAACAATAAATCATATTTTTTATCTCAATTATAATAAACTTGCTATATTATACAGGATGGCCAAAAATTAAAACGAATCAAATAAGAACTTTAAGTGGCTATAACTTGATTAATTTAAATAGAATGTATACTTTTTACCTTATCAGAAAATGTACCTTTTAAATACCTATCGAATGATATAAGGACGTTCTATAGCTAAGTCTTCGCGTTTTCACAGAATACGCCAAATAACCGTTTTCTGCACCATTTTATGTTTTTTGAATATATGTTCAAATGTATCTAGTTGCCTATGGCATTTGGAAATGACAGGCAACTTACAACTATAAGAATAATAATCAGGAATATTTTTACAAATGTTCAGAAACTCGGAACGCGATTTATAGTCGTCCAACAGGCTATAACATATTGACGATAGCACAAAAGAGAAGCAAAATATTTATAGTAGATGTACGAAATGTCGACCATCCATTTCCAAACACTTACATATTCTTTTTTCGAAACTACTGCTAACTTTGGACAACATTTACGAGGTTACAGTTTGAAATGCGTCCCTTATGCGTATTTTCATATCTTGTGGTATTGTCGAGGACGCATTGTAGGCAATTCCTTTTATGTATCCTCATAAAAAGAAATCTGGTGGAGTTAAGTCCGGAGATCTCGAAGGCTAATTTTGGAATCCGTCTCTCCCAATCGACCTGTTTTGAAAGTTGATTTTAAAAATTGCTGACTTCGCGATGATAATGAGGCCGAGCTCCATCCAGTTGAAGCCGCATAGGTGTTCTAATATGTAAAAGGACATCTTCTAATAACATTGGAAGTTGGTGTAAAAGAAAATCGCCAAACATCAAACTATTTAAAGGTCCTTCGAAAAAGTAGGGTCCAATTAAGTACGGACCGACCACCTATTCTGGTTTCTCGTAACGCTGTATTCATGCGGCTTTGAATCAGAATAGTAATAGAAGTTGTGTCTATTCACGAAACCATTGTTATGAAAAGTACGTTCATCACTAAACAACACATTATCAAAAGAGTATTCATTTTCTGCCACTTTATCTAACACCGACAAGCAGAATTCAGTTCGGTTGTCAAAATCATTTCCGTGAAGCTCTTGACAAAGCTGGATTTTATAAAGATGAAATCTGTATTTGTTAAGAATCCTTGAAACATTTGCTTGGCTAATGTTAGTATTTTCGGATATATGATTCTCACTAATATTGGGATTTTGGATCACTAAACAAAGGAAACAGTAAAAACATTTTCTTCATCCTCAGTTTTCTTCTAACAGATTTTTTATAACTGACACTTCCACTTTCCCGGAACTGGTTTAATAGTCTCACAAAAACGGCTGGTTTATGATGGTTTCTTTCAGGAAACATTTGAGCATAGACTTGAGAAACCAACAAACAATTTTGATGACATTCTACAGGGATAAAAATCAGATCAATACGCTCTTCCTTTGGATAAATTTTCATTTTGACAAAGCAATAACACAACAATATTCAAATAATTCAATTCAATAACTGACACTTCCACTTTCCCGAGACTGGTTTTATAGTCTCACAAAAACGGCTGGTTTAGGATGGTTTCTCTCAGGAAACCTTTGAGCATAGACTCGAGAAGCCAACAAACAATTTTGATGACATTTTCCAAGGATAAAAATTATATCAATACGCTCTTCCTTTGGATAAATTTTCATTTTGACAAAGTAATAACACAACAATATTCAAATAATTCAATTCAATAAATGAAGTTTCACAGTTACAAAAAATAATACCGCTATTATAGCAACAGGCTTTGCAGACTAAACTGACAGATTAAATGAATTATCTGACGTTTCTAAATGCGATAGGCAACTAGATACATTAGAACATCTATTCAAAAAACACAAAATGGTGCAGGAAATGATTATTTGGCGTATTCTGTGAAAACGCGAAGACTTAGCTATAGAACACTCTTATACCATTCGATAGTTATTTGAAAGGTACATTTTCTGGTAAGGTGAAAAGTATAGCGTTCTTTTTAAATTAATCAAGTTATAACCACTTAAAGTTCTTATTTGATTAGTTTTAATTTCTGGATACACTTCACTGTAAATTTCGAGTACATAACTGAGATATTTCTTAAGTATTTGAAACATAAAAATTAGGTTAGATTTTGTCAAAATTCAAATTATTTAAAAACCCTTAAAGTTTACGTACTATTAACCTTATTAAAATAGGCACTTATTTTGATCGGAGAATCCAAAAATGCAATAATATACAGGGAGTTCTATTTCAAAAATACAACTTTGATACGTTCAGAGCTTTTGCAACACCCTGTATAATATGAAAATAATTTTAAAAAGTGACTATATTAGACCCCCATATATCCCAAAAATAAAACTTTTTGAGAGTCACGTAATTTCGCCGCAATATTCCGTGCCGTATAGAGTTAATAACCCTGTATTTATATTCATAATTTGTTTTAAATTCTAGACCATTATTTTTTGAAAATGTTAGTGGGTACCTAATCCCAAGAAAATAAAGAAAAAATAAAACTAAATATCAACGGTTCAAGAAAAAAAGTAAAATATTTTTCAATAAGAGTGTCCCGATGTTTATTTAACAAATTTGTTTTATTATTAATTAAATGTGAAAAATAATGTCAGCCAAATGACCCCCTGTGCTTCTATGACAGGCAATAATTCTTTTGTCCAAATTTTAAATAACGTCTAAGTACAAGTTGGGTTTGTGGGTTGTTGACATACACCTTACTTTTCACATAGCTCCACAGAAAATAATCGAGTGGCGTCAAGTCACAAGATCTGGGCGGCCAATTGACGTTACCATTTCTGTCTGCAAATTTAGTTTGCAAAAGGGCCATTGTCTCCCGGACCATGTGACACATTGCCCATTCCTGATGAAATTAAGTACCGTCTATATCAATATCTTCGAGTTCTGGCCATAAAAAGTCGTGTAACATGGTGCGATAACTTTCGCCATTTATCTTCTTCATTTTCGAAAAAACATGGCCAAATAAAGTCCCGCGCCCAAAAATCACACCAAACGGTTACTATGCATGGTTTTCCTCAATTTTCCTTGGATTTTCACCGCTCCAAATCTGACAGTTTGGTTTATAAATGTAACCTGAAGAATGTGCCTCATCATTGCTTGTGCTGTATCTATCTAACAAACTTACGTCGCTGCCTATGATCATATGGCTTTAGTTCCTGAGTCAGCTGGGTTTTATACAGTTTAAGAGTCTAATCCTTCGTCGTGGGACACACTATATATTATTTTAAAAATAGTCACGTAATTATATTAATATAACAATGCCTAACAAAGAAACGCACTCTTACTGATAGCGCAGCGACTTTGTGAATGAATTTTTATGTAGATAACTGATTTGTTATTATTACATAAAGGCTGACCCCAAACTAAACTTCCACCTAAACAAAACTCTATTTTCTTTCAGTTTAACTGACTTTTCACTATTTCAAAGATTCAAATTTTATTCTAAGACCCAGTATAATATAAATTATTTTAATTAATCAATATTAAATTATAATTATCTGTCTAAACATACACGAAAAACGTTTTCCCTTGCTCAAATATTCTACCAACCCCCAATTTGTAACTCCAGCAACCACGCACACAATAACAAAACGAAAAAGCTTCAACAAACAATAAAACTAGGTCGAACCAATCCCTAAAAATAGGATACCACGTAAGATTTACTTTTTAGTCTGTTGAACAACACCTTAACAGGCAGTCGAAGTTTAGTCACCCGGAAAAATAAATATTCCTTTTAAAATACCGCGAAAACAACGTTGAATTTTCCCAAAATAAATTAGTAGTGGAAAAAAAAATATAGTTTAAAATGGCTATCGATCTGGATCAGCAATTTATCAATTTTGCGAAATTTGGAGACTCGAAAGCTGATGGGAAAACAATAACTCTGTCTCAGATAGACAAATGGTGGAAACAAGCTAAAATTTTTGATAAGAAGCTCAGCACAACTGATACTGGCATTGCTTTTGGAAAATTTAAGTAAGACACTTAATAATTAAACCGTGTCATATCGATTTTTAATATCCGTCAATTGTACATTTTTCTTTACGAACTATTTTTCTGTCATTTACATTATTCTGCATTTTAATATATTTTGATGTCTATGAATCAAAATATAAATTCCAATTTTGACTAACACTGACCTACCAATTTTTAGGGAGGGCCAAAACACCAAATGGATGTATAAAACCCAAGGTTTTGTACAGGATATCTAATTTTAGATGGTTTTAAGGGTTATCTCCGTTATTCGTAAAAATAAAAGGATAAGATTTTCATGGCACTGCTACTTTTTTTGGAAACAAACTATGCCACTAACAGAATTTTAATAAATCTCTTCGTTTTGGAGATATATATCTATTTTGAAAATTGTGCATTTTAGAACACCTCTCGTATCTCGGTTATCTTTCAACTTATCGCAAATTTAGAAAATAGAACTATTTTAACAAATTTACTTTGTTAGGATAACAGTGGTTCTTCTTCAATATTTTTTGAGACTTTATTTTTCTGAAACTCTTACTTCTTTTTCTATTTTAGCTATAGACGCTGGCTTGCCTTGCTAAAAATATGTATAATTTTAAAATATTTCATTTTTATCCCTTTTTGCCTGTGTACCCACCAAGCACGGATTCAAGGGGGGCGATCGCCCTCCCCCCCCTTCCCCCCAAGAGCTTTGAGTTCAGGAAAATAGACCCGATTTTGCCTCTTACACTATAGTTTATTCAAGAACTTTTTTTCTTCGCAAACTATCTCTGATCTTTAGTCCGGTGTCTTTGGCAAAATCTGTTAGACACATATATTTTTTCCTAGGAAAGGGTTAGAAATTTTATAATCAAAAATACCGGTCTATAATATTGGACTATTTGAGTTAGATAACAATTTGGATGTGTGAAGTGGAAAAAAGGATTTTAATCCTTGTCATAGGCGTCGGAAGGAGGTTTATTTTGTCACTAAGTGTTTATGGCATAGAATATCATTTCGGTAATAAACTTAAAATAAAAAGTTTTATTTCTTATGATTTCTTAATAATTCACATACATTAGAAAATATAGATAATTTTGACACATTTAACACAAATCACAACTGTATTTTTATTATTTTTAATTGTGGCATAGAAGTCGTTTTAGGCACATTCAGACTAAAACGTAGCCTTTTAAAAAAAAAATAAATTCGTCCGTATAATAATAAATTTTTTTTGGGGCTATCGGTCATTTTATTATCAATTAAAAACATTTTTAGGGCATTTGACCTTTCAGTTTATTTATTTCTTAAACCATCTGCAGAATTACAATCAAATACTCAAAAGGGATTCAAATGTGATTAGTTTTTATATGTTAGAGAAAATTTAAATAATAAATTGTTTACGCAGGTAGTATCTAATTCGTAATCAAAGTCAGTGAAGCTATCTTCGCTCAAATTAATTATAATTGTTTCCTCTATCTCACCGATCATGACATCGAGTTTCCACATTTTCTTTTATTCTTTTATTATATGGATTTTTCCTAATGTTCTGCAGTAACTTTATTCAAAAAATCTTTCAAAAATTCAATTAAAGTTCTAATTTTGTAAGTTGTGTTATTTCTAGCAACTCTACCTTTTACTTGAGAGAGGTATTTCCTTCTCCAACGGACATTTTCCGGATGAACTATAAGAACAGATTTCCTACCTGGTTTTTCCCAGCAAAAATTAAGTTCTTTGAGTAATTTCCAGAGCTCAGTTCTTTTAATTTCAGGTAAATCCCGATCTTCATTGATTTTAGTTAGAATTTTGTAGAGGATTGGGATCTGCTTCTCATAATAAAATGTATGTACAACTCGTTTTATTGCAGTTTACATCTCTTCTTCCAACCAGGTTTTTCGACTGTCTGTGATCGAATGTGGCTTGGCACTACTAACAATTCCAGTCGTTTTTTTCTCCTTCAGTATTCAGTAAACAGTAGATTTTCCAACTCCTGTCATGTTGGAACACATCTTAACAGAGCTTTTAACGTTAATATCTAGATATTAATATCTTAAGGCATCATAAACATTCATCGCAATAAGTTTTTCGTTAAGGAAAAAATGCCCTGGTTTAACGATATTGGAATAAATATAGATGTGGAATCAATATCTTTTGGGTATCTCACTAATTTCAAATAATATATAAAAACAAGCACAAACAAGATAAATCACTAAGGACACACTGTAAGGTGTACTTTGATCACTGACAGAAATTAAATTGAACCATCAGAAATTTTATTGTTGCAGTAAATTTATAAAAGCTTATAATATTTAAATACAATTAAATATAATTAGAATTACGGCAATCCTCAATTACCTGCGGCACTGGAGCAGGTACGTTGGAGGTTTCAGTAACAGTTTTATTACTCTCTCTAGTTCTTGAATAGAGAATAGGAATGTGTATGCTTGCGATCGCTCCTCCCCTTCCCAAGAGCTTTGAGTTCAGGAAAATAGAACCGATTCTGCCTTTTATAATAGGAATGTGTGTGCTGCTCGAATCCTCCCCCTCTGTCGGCAACTTGTTTTCTCTTAAAATGGGAATGTTGCTGGTGTCTCTCCCGACCCCCGTCGACAACTTGCTTTCGCTTGCTATACTATACTTTTGTGATATCACCGCCCCTTCCCCCCAAAGAGAAAGGCTGGATCCTAAGTAACCTTCCAAGAATTTCCCAGGAAGCTTATGAATAAATTTTTTAAAGGTTCTCACGTAATTTTTCATGAAAGATTCCGACAAACATAAAAAAATGTTACCTGAACTAACTGTGAAAGTTTCGTGAAACCTATTTGCACGTTTCTGAAAAATAACGTGGTCTTCCAAGAAAGGATATGGTAATTTACCAAGTAAGAGTAAGAAAGCTTTCTGTAATCATGCAGCAACCTTCTTAGAATCTTTACGGGTGATTTGCTGCAAACTTGATTGAACAATTCCATTAAGAATTTATAAAATCATCATATAAGCCTCTTATATATTTTCCTTGAAAGCCTAATGCAAACTTTATGAAAGCTAAGATATATTTTCATGTTTTCGGAAAGTTTCGTGACCCCTTGCAATTTTTTGAAAGATGACATACAATCTTTTTAGAAAAGAATATGTAATCCAACAAGCAAGCAAACTAAGAAGCTTAGCGCAACTCTCTAACAAGATTTCAAAAAAAGTTTCTGTTATTCTAAACTTTCTGCAATCGTGCTTCTTAGAATTTTGATGAGTAATTTGCTACAAACTCGAATGTAAGCTTCTATTAAGAATTCATGAAAGCAACGTGTAAGTCTATTATATATTTTCATTACTGTAAACCTTATGAAAGCTAACATCTAGGACGTATTTCTATATTTTCAGAAAGTTCTGTGAAATCTTCTTGCAAGTTTCTGGAAGTTAACATACAATCTTTAAAGAAAGATAATTACAATCTATCAAATAGAAGTAAGATTTCAAGGAATGTTTCCGTCATTCCAAATTAATTCTTTCAAAAAAGCTTTTTCTAACCATTCTATAACCTTCTAAGAATCTTGACGGATACGTTGTTGCAAACTCGAAAAGAAGCTTCCATTAAGAATTGGTGAAATTATCGCGTAAGCTTCTTACATAAGGGCTATTCTTTTGAGTCATTATCACTTTCACTTCTATCACTTGAAGTAATTATGATCACTTCAGCCCAATGATAAGTAAATGTATATTCAAAAGAACATGAAGTTATCAGTTGCACTTTGTTCACTTTGATCAATTGATAATTATTCAAAAGACTATAGCCATAGTATATCTTTCTTGAAAGTGTTATTCAGTACGTTTATATCGACAGTTCCGAGCGCACTTGAAGTCAAGCGCCTTCTACAAGCGGCTTAAGCAGCGCGCCCACTAGTTCGGTTCGGTTCAGATCGCTCGGCTCCGCACAATCGGCCCGTTTTGGTTTACACGTAAATAAATGAGAGCCCGCTCACTGGTTCCGATGCTGAAAGCGCGGAAGCGTTCTGGTCGGTCGGAACCAGTGAGCGGACTCTCATTTATTTACGTGTAAACCAAAACGGGCCGATTGTGCGGAGCCAGAGGGCGCGCTGCTTTAGAAATCACGAATTAAACCGGCGAGATTATACTTGAAGCCGGCTTATATTTGTTAAGTCAAGCCTGAAACGATTTAGGGTTGACTTGACCCAAGCGCGCTTCGAGTGCGAAATACACCTCAAGCGCGCATGAAATCAGCTATTGACTTCTGAACGATTACGTCATGCGTCAAATGAGCGTTAGTATATTATTTAGAATTATTTTTAATGTTTAAGAACACCTAAATTAAAGGCTAAATGCAGAATAAAACATTCTACCCCTCACAATAGTTGGTTTTTAAATAAGAAAAATATCAAAACAATGCGTTATTTTGAGGTTAGGTACAGATAAGACATCAACTTTTTGCGAAAATGACTTGAAACCAAGGTCAAGGCATGTTTAAGTTTGTGAAATAAACGCCTAGATTTCAAGTAAGATATGAGGCGGCTTGGGTTTGAAGCTGGCTCGAAAAATGTCGATTTAAACGAAGTCATTGAGTGATCTATCGAGATATCGCCACTGTGTCTAGTTTACTGTTTTTGTAATTTTAGACTCTGTTCATAGTGTACTGTTGCGAAATGATGGTTTGTACTGAACGTAATGGCGTGCTGAGTCCCATGCTAGGACGAAACACCGCTGTGAAAGCTTTTATAGAAGCTTCCAGTAATTACTTAATGTCGGTGACACATATTATGGGAAAGGTTTCGTCTAAGCTAACGATAACCTTTTAGGAAAGCCTAACGTAAGTCTCTTTGTAAGCTTACAATTAGTTTTCATTGGTATGTATGTATATATATATATATATATATATATATATATATATATATATATATATATATATATATATATATATATATTCTAAAAGGATATCGTAAGCTTAGACGGAACTTTCCCATAATATGTCACAGACATTAAGTAATTACTGGAAGCTTCTATGAAAGCTTTCATAAATATTGCTTGAAAGATTCTAGAACAGGATTGCCAGTGATTTTATTTTATTTCCCTAGATTTCCATAGACAAGTTCACAGGAATCTCCAATTTACAACATTGTAATTTATGGCACGCTCTATTTTACAATAGAATTCCTATCAATTTTACATTTCTTCTCTCTTCTTTACCGCTACCATATTTCACGTATTCGGCGCGGTATTTGAAATTAACGAATTGACGCCATACATGTGACGTCGCCGCAATGTGATTGGTCGCTTTTAGGCCCGTAAGTGAATTATAGTTGTAATAATTTTTTATTTATTTTTTCTTTATTTATCTACAAATAATAAATCTAAACTTTAAAAAATGTAAAAGTGTGTACTTAATACACCCAATCGCTAACCTATTGTAAAAAAAATAAACATAGCACTTTTTTTAAATGTATGATGGATTTTTCTTCTCTCGATACAAAATTTCTGATTTAAATATCAATCATTTCCGGGCTAATACAGAGATTAAAACAACTGCTTGACTTTAACAAACTTCTAGTAAGCTAAATCCGACACAATATGTCCGGCAATGTTGCGTATTTTTTACCAAAATTGCATAATATATAAAGCGGTCGGAATTTCCCCGGTGGTTGACATACTAAAAGCCAGGGAGCATGGGTAATCACAGAAATTTCTTAATAGATATACAACTGAGTTCAAGATTTGTAAGCTGTTTTGTATGTCAACGCGTAAAAAGAAACATTATTTATTAATTTTTATATAATAATTACAAAAATTGTATCTTATTTAAAAATTCCCCAAAATAGACATATAATTCCCTTTTTCGACTATATGTCGCAAAATTCCCTAGATTTAGGGAAATTTCCCTAGGTCTGGCAACCCTGTCCCAGAATGCTTTCGTGTAAGGTAATAAATATCAAGTAGAAACTTTCAGAACTCTACATAAGCCTTGTCACGTTTAAAAAGAGTCTTACGTCATGCTTTCCTGAAAGATTATTATTTTAGATCTAATCTTTCCGTTAGTATTTGTCACGGACATTAGGTAATTACTGAAAGATTGAACCAAAGCTTTCAGAAATATTGCTTGAAAGCTTATAGGAAGCTTTCGTGTAAGTTTATATATACCAAGTAGAAACTTTCAGAAACTGAGGTGAATCTTAGATTAAGCTTACAAAATATCTTAGGTTATGCTTTCCTGAAAGGTTATAGTAAGCTTAAACGTAATCTTTCCGTTAGTATTTGTTGCGAACATTTTGTAATTACCGCCGGATTCCACGAAAGCTTTTGTAAGATTTCAAAACTGACTCGAAAGCTTGCTGAAAGCCTACTGCAATCTTTCACGCTATGTGGGTAGATAATGATTGACAACAGTCTTACCTGGATTTGCGCTTCAGCGTATCCAAGAACATTTCTTTCATCATTTTCTTTAAAATATTCGTATGGCTACGGTTTATTAAAACTTCCACAATTTTTCAATCTTTTTCCAAGTCTTTTAAAAATATCTTTAAAAGGTTGACACCTCTCTGGAAAACGTTGAAAATATAGATTAATGGCATTTTCTTGGTTATTCTCGCTTTCTATTTTCGCCCATATCATATCATCAATTTCCATAACACATTTTTAATAAAGCAGAACTTGACGAAAATAAACATCGCCATTAACTTAAATGGTGTATCTTCAAACAATTGTTTTTTTTTTGTTTTTCATGACACACTCAAATTAATTGAAAATATATCGTTAAAATATAAGTATCATAACACCTTCTTTTGTTTTTTATTCATGGCTCACTACGATTTTTCATGAAAAAATCGAACAATCCGGCTTGCCTTTTCATTGTGACGTAAAGTGTGGTGTATTGTTATAAATATAATTAAAAACTCTATCTTATTATCTAAAAATATATAGGATGTTCCAATTAAAATAACCAAATTATAATGAATAATTTGGTAACACCATCTCGTATTAAAGTTGCGATTACACCGTTAAATTACGCTTAAAATATTGTAAAAATAAGTCGTTTAAAATGATCTAATATCTTTTCAAATAAGAACGTTATTTTTTACCCTGTATCTTCAAAACAAAAGAAAGTTTTTAAGTTCTGCTCGCGGCATTTTTAATTTTCCTAAAAAAAAACAGTTCGTAAATGTTATATTAATTTTTTTCCAACTTTAATATTTAAAGAGAAATCCCATCGAATTTGGGATGCCCTGTACAATATTTAACATAAATCTATAAAATACAAAGTAAATAAAAAAAGGTGAGAATGCCATACTAAGACGTAATTACCGCTTTAGCCTCGATGTTGGGAAGTACAGGTCGCCAAAGATTCAGTACCTTAACACTAGGTTTGCGAAAATAGGAGGTACTTAAACTTCTACGTTCAGATCACCACAGTTATCTCCAAATATGACCACCAGTTAAATATATTTTGAAATAAAACCAAATTAATATATTATGACAAGAACCTCATTCGTCAATCAAAATTCACACGTCATATCTTCAATCATTACAAGAATAAAATTTCATAATTTATTCATGTATATCATAAAAATTTCGCTATAAAATATTAAATATTTCCAAATTCCTGGTAGAGTTTATAAAAACAAAGCAAACACCCTATTTCCTAAATGGCCATTAAACTTGATATGCAATTTGCGAATTTTGCAAAATTTGGAGACACGAAAGCCGACGGAAAAACAATAACTCTAACACAAATTGACAAGTGGTTTAAACAGGCCCAAATTTTTGACAAGAAGCTGACCCAAACCGATACCGGTATTACATTTAACAAATTCAAGTAAGAACTTATGTATAACATATACAGGCTGTCCTAATAGTGTTACAAAAGTAAGAAAAAATATTTTATATAAAACTTGGGGAAGATTATAATGTCTATATTCCCAAGTTATTTTTGGTTGTACAGGGTGAGTCAACGATTGGATGAAGTAAGTTTGTGCCTTTTCGGTGAAATTTACAAAGAAACTATATTTATTGTTTGATACAGTTTATTTTTACGCAGATTTTAAAAATATTTAGGACTCTACAGGGTGAGCTAAAAAACTAGGACAGCATAAAGTTGTATTTTTTTAAATAGGACACCCTATATACGAATCGTATTTTCGATTTAGCTTATAATTTTAAATCTTTTTTATTAAGGGTTTACTATAACAAAACTTTATAGTTTCTGAGATAATTAAGTTTAAAGAAAAAAAGTCACATTTTCAAGCATCAATTCAATCCTAAATAACGTTTTCAATTTTGTGACAAATATATTCAAATTTGGAATTTAGCAAGGCCAAGGACAAGTTAACATAATTTTTACCTAATAATTGCAATAAAAGCTACAGAGTGTTGAACACATCGGCTCAAATTTGAACAAGTTTAAATGCATAAATATCTTTTTTTTTTAAATGGTACACCCTGTATATTTTCATGTTATTTAATAGAGTAATAAAAACCCTAAAAGTTTTGTTCAATATATCCTATACCTATTTATAATAGTTTTTGAGATATTTCAGTTTTTCTTATTTTCCATACTTTTTTACAGAAATAGTCTTCATTATCATAGTAGCCATGTAAAATAATAAAAAGAAACTACAGAAACAAACAGAATGTGGTTAAATATGATGAAATACATTATTCGATATATGTCAACGGCAATAGTTTAATTAAACATAATGTGAAAAAATTAACACAACAATAACGACAAGGCAAATACATATTTACTTTTATATTAAATTGAAACAAAAAAATTACCTATTAAATACTGAGATTAATTATTTCTTTTTAATAAGTGTTCGAATAAACGACCCTCTTGTGCAATGCACAAATTTAGTCTTTTTTGCAGATTTTCTCGGACCCTGGACAAAATTAGTGGCGTTATTGTTCTACAGGTATCCCTAATCCTGTTTCGCATATCTTCCACTGTTGTTGGTGGATTAACATACACCTTATTTTTAATATAACCCCATAGGAAGAAATCTAATGGGGTGATGTCGCAAGACCTTGGTGGCCACTCAATGAAACCCCCACGTCCAATCCATTTTTGCGGATATCGTTGGTCCAAAAACGCACGAACTTCACGATGGTAATGCGGAGGCGCACCATCGTCGTGGAACCACATACTGTCGAGCTCATCCCTATCGAGACCTTGAAGCAGTTGGGGTAGTTCTTCTTGTAGAAAGTTCAGGTAACTATGGCCATTTAGTGGTTCAATAATTCGATTATGCTGAATACCACACCAAACATTTAATGACCAGTGGTTTTGATGTTGCACCTCTCTAATCCAAAATGGGTTTTCTGTGGCATAATAATGCATGTTGCGTCTATTTACGGCACTGTTACTTCTAAAAGTAGCTTCATCACTAAACATTACCTTGCATAATAAATTTGGATTTAATTGAATCTCCGCATTTATTGTACGACAAAAGTTTACACGACTTTCAAAATCCTGTCCATACAATTCTTGGTGTAATTCCATGTGATATGGATGATACCTATATTTCTTGGTAGTACGATTAGCGGTGGATTGTGATGTTTCACATAATGCTGCTAACTGACGGCTACCAATATAAGGATTTTCCTGAACATTTAACAATACTTGTAGTTCTTTTTCTTCATTAGTTACTGGTTTGTTGACCACTTTACGTTTTGGATAATCAACAGTACCAGAAGAATCAAATCTTTGCATTAAGTTTTGAAAAGTATGGGTATTAGGCTGGCGTCGATCAGGATACTTCATTTTGTAAATTCTTTGAGCAAGAAGGCAATTTTTTTGAGCCTCTCCTATTGTATAAATCATATCTATTAACTCATTCTTTGGAAAATTCATTTTACAATATAAGATGAATGCAAAAAAAACCAAACTACACTACATAAAAACCAAAAGAAGCGATTGCGGTTATAAATTTGACACAGAAAAATGTTCTTTTACATTGTTTTTGCCATGGCTACTATGATAATGAAGACTATTTCTGTAAAAAAGTATGGAAAATAAGAAAAACTGAAATATCTCAAAAACTATTATAAATAGGTATAGGATATATTGAACAAAACTTTTAGGGTTTTTATTACTCTATTAAATAACATGAAAATATACAGGGTGTACCATTTAAAAAAAAGACATTTATTCATTTAAACTTGTTCAAATTTGAGCCGATGTGTTCAACACCCTGTAGCTTTTATTGCAAATATTAGGTAAAAATTATGTTAACTTGTCTTTGGCCTTGCTAAATTCCAAATTTGAATATATTTGTCACAAAATTGAAAACGTTATTTAGGATTGAATTGATGCTTGAAAATGTGACTTTTTTTCTTTAAACTTAATTATCTCAGAAACTATAAAGTTTTGTTATAGTAAACCCTTAATAAAAAAGATTTAAAATTATAAGCTAAATCGAGAATACGATTCGTATATAGGGTGTTCTATTTAAAAAAATACAACTTTATGCTGTCCTAGTTTTTTGGCTCACCCTGTAGAGTCCTAAATATTTTTAAAATCTGCGTAAAAATAAACTGCATCAAACAATAAATATAGTTTCTTTGTAAATTTCACCGAAAAGGCACAAACTTACTTCATCCAATCGTTGACTCACCCTGTACAGGGTGATATGGAAAAGTATGAGAGTAAAAAATAAAATTTTTTAAATGGGACAATCTATACATTTTACACATTTGGCTTCCCCATAAAACTTTTTATACAATTCTAAAATTAGTTTCACATTTTCTTGCGGCGTTAGACTGTATATATTTCTTAAAAGGTCGTGTGTAGATTGATAACACTACGTAACAAATTATTTGTTGTATTTTGTATGAAAAGTGTATTTTTTTGTTAAGTTTGAGGCGCTGAACACAAAAATGACAATGAAATTTAAAACTGAATTGCAATTTTCAAGAACAAGTTTTTTTATTTTATTTTTAATAAAATATTAAAAAATAAATACTTTTACACTTGTGGAGACACTAAACATCCTGTCTTTTTGATTTTCTTTTGTGAATTGTTTCTGGAACATTTTTAACAAGAGTCCAACAGTAGTCGGCAAGCATTCCACTTTCCCTGGTACCTTTTCTCCCTTATTGATATATCCTGATGGAAGCATGTGCCGTGCTCATCACTTACAGTTACGAAGTTGTCAGGAAAAATAAGTCCCGATGTGAGTGTAGAAAATGGATCTTTAGAGAGATATTGCAATCCATTTTTTGATACGATGAGAAGATATTTTCAACAAGAGTAACGTAATTGTCAGCTTTTTTATTTCCAAACAAATTAGTAACCACGAGGAGAAAATCATTCCAAGCATTTTTTTCAGTATCTGATGGAGTGCCATCAAAATATTTGTCTTTAAGAATATTTCAAATCTGTGGCCCAACAAAAATACCTTCTTTAATTTTTGCTTCACATAGTCTTGGAAATTTCTGACGCAGGTACTAAAAAGCTTGCCCATTTGTATTCAGTGCCTCAACAAAGTTTTTCATTAGGCCCAATTTGATATGCAGTGACGGTAACAAAATCTATTTGGGATCTACCAATGGCATATGTTGTACATTCTTTTCACCTGGCTCTAGTGATTGTCGAACGGACCAGTCTTTTCTCTTGTAATAAAGGGCCATTGTCCGACTGTCCCATGCATACAAAAAACAACAGCATAACTTGATGTAGCCTAGCTGCAACCCAAGTAAAAGTGCAATCACCTTTAAGTTGCAACAAATCTGCCATTGGTACGCATCGTATTTTATACTTGTGAATAGGTATTTTATTGTCATATGATTCTTTCATGTGAACTGCATATCCAACAGGAATAAACAGTAAAATATTTCCTATATGCAATGGTACTGCTTTTAAACTCAATGTTGACCAGTCTATAAACAATCTCCATTCCTCTGGCTTATAGTTTATATTTAAAGCCGCCAATAAACCACTAATGTTATTGCAGAAAACCAAGTTCTTTTCTATGTTCAAAAATGGTGCTAGGCCTTTATAGCGTTTACGAAAAACACTGTCGTATTATTCAACATCTTACCGCCATCCTCCGGTCAGATTTAACTTCAAATACAAGATCCGAACATAAATAAATACGACGACGAGTGTCTGGGAAGTACTAACTAGAATCCCACTGACGAGTCCTATCTTCGATCATACCCTAGATTTAAACAACAATAGATTTGTTTGAAGGCTGTTTATGGTCGGTGGGGGAGACGCTTTTTTGATGTTTGACAGACATAAACATATTTACTTATCTTGTCTTTCAGTTTAATTGCTCGTCGTGACTTTTTTCGGTGTTTTTAAGTGTTAGAAATTACTATAAATCCGAAGTTTACAATTAATATTAACAAAAAGAGGATTTAAAAACTTATTTTTATCGGTAAATATTGTTAGATATTGTTTACATTTAAAATAACAATAATAATAATTTAGGCAACCATATATTTATACTTTGTTTTCAGAATTGACGTACCGATGATACTCGTTTAAATAATGCAATTAGAAAAGGATAGCATAAAATCGGTATAGCTGTACCAAGAAATTAAATATCTACTGTTCATCAACATTTTTTCAAATATAAATAAAAATATTATTACGTTATTCAGCGTTAAAACAACCGGACCCTAGTTCTGACGTTATGCTACTTCTACAAGGGTATGTTCGAAGAGTCCTATACTTGGTACCGGGACGAAATACCCACATTTTTAGAGAGAAATTTGATATATATGAAACCCTAAATCGGGTATTTTCTAGGTTTTCCCTGCCAAATTACCCGATGACGACAGAATAACCCGAGGAAACAGACTGATATAGACAATCCATGTGAAAGACAGATAAAGAAAACCGAACGTGCTTGTACTATAGGGGGTATACAGGGACAAGTCGATAAGTAGTAAAATTAGACTTTCTCCTATATTACAACACATACTGAAACATCGTCTTCTAATAAGTTGCACTGTTGCAATCTTGATCCTAGTAACTCTGCTTTACTTGTTGGAATTTCTAAGTCTCTCACAAGATCGTTTAATTCTAATTGGGTTATTTTGTGCGGTTGGTGGTATAAAGTGCTATGGATGTGAAATCAGGATCTCTTGATGTTGATGGCATATCTTCTTGAAAAATCGTTCTATCGTTATTATCTGATTCGCAAGTGAGTGTTTCTGGGCGTTCTGGAATAGGTAGTTCGTCACTATGAGGCACAGGTCTCATGGCAGATGGTATATTTGGATAGTTGATAACCAACTTTTTCTTCTTGGATACATCTGTGCCTTGTTCAATACGAGGTATGATGCAGAAATAGCAATAATTAACATGATTTGAAGGCGCTCTCCAGATCATTGGGACAGCAAACCGCATAAATCATTTTTTACTATTTAACCAGTTTCTCAAACTTGAAGGGTATCTTGATTCCCAATATTGCAACCGAAATAAAGTTGATAATTTTTTTTATCAATGGGGGTATAGACCGCTTTTGACACACGAACATGCCAGAAGTGATATGGATTGTTTACACACTTTCGAGACATCTTACAATCTCAACTATTCGATTAGGCTCACTAACTTCGACTGACTAACCTCTCCGCTTTGTAGTTGCATATATACCCAAATATGGCTTCTATAGTTCTAGAGAATATCCAAGAATTTTCTATTCAATTCCATAATATTCGCAATAGTGGCGTTGGTCATTTGTTTGTATACAGGGGCTGTTCAGTACAAAGCAAACATAAAAGTCGATTTACATGGGTTTAAATGGATATCTCCCTTATTTTAAACCCTGGTGGGTTGGGACTTCGTATATGGGGGTCATCCATGGAGATCCCCTATGCGATGTTGCCAAGTTGTACAAAATTTTCTTAACGGGGAGGATTTGGCAACGCGCACACATCTATTGTTATAAAATGCAAAGATACCACGTGCATTCTTGCGGTTGCATTGTTAATATATAGGGAAACATGACATCACATATATATAAAACTTGAACTAATATTAAAAAGATAAGTTTAGTTTCGGTTTTAGCACACCAAAGATGGTAAGATTTAGTCGATTTTGTTTTAGATACATTTTAGCTGTTGTCTAGTGTAATTTAACAACCAAGATTTTTTTTTATTAATTCCAGTTTCAAAAGGGCATATTTTGAAACACAGAAAAGTTCTAACTTCTAGTACAGGTATCCCACTATTTAATAAATCAGTTGTCATTCTAAATAAAAGGAAAGCCGTATCTTTTCTCTTTTTGGTGAAAATTCCACATTTGTATTTGACACTCGATAAGATTTCAGATTTCATCAATAAAATACATACTTCTCTGTGAAATTTTTTAAGCCGATGAAACGTTTTGGGCAGGAAGTATCATTCTTTTGCGAGAAATTATGTTAATTCCGCCGATTTATAGTAATTAACTGATTAGCCTTTAACTCTGGTCAATATTTTCTGCATGTTAATCATCCAAAATAATTATTTTTTTGAAACAATTTTTTTTTCTCTTTTAGATCGAAGACCATAAACTACCAAACATTCGTTCAATTTATCGAAGACTTAGCAGGTCAGAAAAAGATGGATCCTGAAGATATCAAGACAAAACTCATGGAGTGTGGATTGCCTGGAACCAATAAGGCCACGGTAAGCATCTAAATTCCTGTTACTTTCAACTAGATAAAACACTGTAAAAAGGAAATGCATTAAATTTAATGTAAATGTGCTGGAAGCAAATTTCCCAAACGTTTATTCAATGAATTTAATGTAATGCATTAAAAATTTAATAATTTACATTAATCCAAGTTAATTTTTTCCAATAAATTTTATGTAATCATACATTAAATTTAAAGTTTGATCATTTCTTTTTATGGTAACTCTGTACATTAAATATACAGCCAGTGTTCATTGAATTTGAGATATGTTATCACATATTTAATGCACCAACCTTAACATGAATTCAAAAAACTCTGATACTAACAAGAAAAGATGGGACATTTTTCCTATAGATTGTGTCCTCCATCTAGACTGGGTCTCCCGGAATCTCATGCAATATATATTGAATAATAATGTAAATTCCTATAGTATTAGGGTGTATGTGAATTAATATTAATGTGCAGAAGTTGAAATCGCTTTTCAGTTACTTTATTGAAATTTAAGATACCGTTTAATCAAATTTAATACACAAAGAACTGATATTTGAATGAATAGTTTTAAATTCAAAGTATATGTAAATTATTCACGATTTTTGACACAAAATCATTAAATTTAATGTAGAATGGACATTAAATTTGCATTTAATTTAAGATTATTTTTAACAGTGCTGGTTTGCATGAATAATTACTTCTTTATCATTTGGTTTGTAGGTGGCTGTGAAAACAGGAGGTGTGGACCGTCTGACGGATACCTCGAAATATACAGGGTCGCACAAAGAAAGATTTGATGAAAGTGGTCACGGGAAAGGCGCAGAAGGCAGGGCAGATATTGCGGATGACGCCGGTTATGTTTCTGGATACAAGAACAAAGATACTTATGATAAGAAATAAAGTTCATAAGTTTACATTTAATGTATTTATGAAAAAAACATTGTAACAAAAATTTATGATACAACCACATTTAATCTAAAATTTGAAATATAAGTTATTTAACACTATGCAATATCTGTGTAATTTCATGGGTTGCATTTTAAGTAAAATTACAATCTAACTAATATATTATTCGGTGGGGGCTGGTGCATTAAAAAAGTAGAGGTCGTCATTCCAATAGTACATTAAAAACATAGATATGTATAAAATCTGTCAAAGCACCGATGGATGAAAAAATAAAAGTCTTGAAAAATTGAGTTAACATGAAACAAAGCAGTGATTTTAAATAACTAAACATAAAGAAGGTAGTAAATTTTAAAAATATAGCAGTCACAACAAAATACACGTATAACTTACTATGTGAATTATTTATAAAGAAAATCCATACGCCGATCTTTGGCATTAGCAAACTTATTAATAATCTGCTGATTGAAATCACGTTTGCTTTCGATAAGATCCCTTTCTTTAGAAACCATTGCCAGCAGAAAGTCTTTCTTGACTCATAGTATTCCGTAAAAACGTTTTTATTCGTTTGAGGGTAGAAAAACACCGTTCTGCTTCAGCTAACACCATCGGAATAGTAATTAGAATTTTTAAAAGTTTTAGAACTTCCCCAAATGTCTGACTTAGCTCGATGTTTGCGAAAGATAGTCATAAAGTACAAGAAGTTTCGAAATTGATCTAAATTCTTCAGTTTCATATATGACGAACAGTTCTGTAAGGAATTCCTGTTCGATAAAAAAAGGGTAAAATTTAATAGTATCCTTAAATTTTGGTTCGGGAAAACATTAATACATTACGACATATTGTTCGAAAAAAAAAAGACTTGCTGCTACCAAGTGACCTGTAAAGCGATAACAGCCTCAATTTGTCTAGTTGTCAAATCAACTTGGGACATTATTTTTTAAAATAAGTTTAACCATGGAAGGAAACTCTTGCTTTAGAGAATTTTGACAAACTCTGATGATTGGTTCGTGGTACTAACATTTCTACTGCCATCTTACACTTTTTCCATTGTCTCTAGAATACTGGCTTTGTATTCGAATACGGTACAAACAACTCTAGAATTAAAATTCCATCTTGTTGGTGTCGAACGAGGGCTTGACAAATAATTATATCACAAACTTCTTTTGCTTTCCGAGAAAACTCCGCAGATCATCGAGCTTACGTCGTTTTGAGGTAAATGGAGATGGTTCAACGTCGTTTGAGGTAACATTATTTCTAATTTTTGTTAATTTTGATTCAAGTGATAATATATTATTATTTGCGATAACAGCGTCAATTTGTCTTGTTGTCAAATCAACTTGAGGCATTATTTTTTAAAATCAGTTTAACCATGAAAGGAAACTCTTGATTTTGAGAATTTTGACATACCTTGATGATTGGTTCGTGGTACTAACGTTTCTATTGTCATCTAAGATTTTTCCATTGTCTCTAGAATACTGGCTTTGTATTCGAATACGGTACAAACAACTCTAGAATTTAAAATCCATCTTGTGGGGCCGAACGAGGTAAGCGTTTGCCAACAATCTGATTTAGTATTGCGGATTTTTAAGAACTATTTGAAAAAAAAAGAACAAATCCCTTGTAAATTGGAAAAAAATATGCGGACATTTTTATTGGCGGATGCAGCGTTTAACAGTAACAAATTTAATTATGTTCATAACAATGCACGGAAACAGCATGTTCATAAGTTTTTTTTATAATTGCTTGCACCCCATTCGACGAGCCGCTCATGCTTGCAAAATAAGTTTGTTTTTATTACCATTGATATGCTTTGCAAGTTATCTAAGTATAACAGAAAACAAAGTTTTCGCATCTTGTTCTAAAGGTACTAAAAATACCAAAATCGCTCAACCGGCTTGCCCTGTAAAATGTATCTGAAGACAATTGCCATTTGAAAGATATTTGATACGTCACTAGTTTCGTCAGCTATTATAGATAAATAATCAGCTTCTTTTATTTCTTTAGAAATTTCCTCCTGACATGCGAGTACAATACACATTACTTGTAAAATTTAATTTTGAATAGTTTTTGACGTACCTTTAAATACCGATGCTTTTTCCAAATGTTGTTTCAGAGTATCGTCTAATTCAACGCTAAAATTAATTAAACTTCGAAAACCCCCGGGATTAGAGGAAGACGAAGACTCATCATGTCCTCGTAACGCCAGTTCGAAAGCTCCACAGAAACGCACACAATTAATTATAATATTCAAAACGTATCAATTATGTGACTTTTTCTTTGTGCAGTTCAATATCTCTTCGATAAGCGCTGCTTAATTGAGTCCCAAAAAGTGAATCATGGGAAACATTTTTCATATGTTTTGCCGACAACGTATGCTTTTTAATGCGGTCCCCCGAATGATCTAAGTCCGTAAAATCTACTTTTGTTCAAGAAGTTTCTTTTCCAAATAATAAACAAGGAAAACAAAATAGAGCATTTTTAATTTCACAATCACAAAGTCACGTATGTTTATTATAAAGGTCCGGATTAAACGTCCTAGTAAAAGTCATTTTTTTGCTAGACACACATCGTTTTATTTTTAAATTGGGAATAGGCTTTCCAAGCCTTTTTATTTCAGTCTTATCACTTAATAACCAACCACAGGATGGCTCTGCAATTAAACTCTGAACGGAATTAATTTTTGTTCTTACCAAAACGCAAAACGTAAAAAAATACAATAGCGTACCGCACAACAAACAAACAACTACGACTACGAAATTGACGGGAAAACTATTAAAGGTGTTTTCTCGCAGGGTAACCTATCCCAACGTAAGCTTTAACAGAGAAATCAATTTTTTATGAGGGCAACATCACTAAAAGTATTTAAGCCACACTTAAGGAGGTTCTTGGTTGGCCAAGCTTATTATTCACTGCTTAAGTATTATAATGACACATTTTAGTTAAATAATTTGATTCGTTTATTAAGTTTTCTGTATTCTTCTTCAGTTGCCTATTCACTTTATTGGATGTTGGCGACTACATCTTTGAATCTTTTTGTATCTCTCGTTGCGTCTATTAATTCTTCTATTGCTTTCAGTCCAGTCCACCGTCTTATATTTATCGTCCAAGACATCTGTTTTCTGCCTACTCCTCATGTACCTTCAATTTTGTCCTCCAGTATTAATTGCAATAATTCGTATTTTTCACCTCTCATAAGCAGCACAAGATAAGCAGTTTTTCGTCTTTTGATTGTTGTGAAGAGTTCTTTATCTTATTCATTCTTCTAAGTATTTCCTCGTTGATAACTCTGTCAGTCTAAGGTACCTTTAACAAGCGTCTGTAGGTCCATATTTCAAAAGCTTCCACTTTATTAATTAAATTCACTTTCATACTCCATGACTCAAAACCATACAGGACTACAGACCACAGATAATATTTTCCATAACGCATGCAGAATGACAGTCGTATTATATATTTTTCATATTTTATCATCTCAATTCTGCATCTGACTTCTGTCTCAGTCTATACACAGCCAACAACCTAAGTACTTGTACTAGCTTATTCTTTCTATTTGTTGACTATTGCGAACAGATCGCTTGTAGACGCCGTCCTGAGAGGGACTCAGCACATACACGGAATGAGAATATCTGACATAACATATATATATATATATATATATATATATATATATATATATATATATATATATATATATATATATATATTATAGTTGTACGTTTGGTAAATGTGATTTCAGCACTACAACGGCATAATGTGGATATATCCACTGCTATTGCATCTTACACGGAGGAATCCGTGAAAGCCGCATAAACATATATACGCCATCCGGTGGGAGGTCGGCGAAGCCGAGTTCCCCTGTAGAAGTAGCATAACGTCAGAACTAGGGCCCGGTTGTTTGAACGCTGAATAATGTAATAATATTTTTATTTATATTTGAAAAAGTGTTGATAAACAGTAGATATTTAATTTCTTGGTATAGACATACCGATATTATGCTATCCTATTCTAATTACATTATTTAAACGAGTATCATCGGTATGTCAATTCTGAAAACAAAGTATGAATATATGGTTGCCTAAACTATTATTATTGTTATTTTGAATATGTAAACAATATCTAACAATATTTACCGATAAAAATAAGTTTTTAAATCCTCTTTTTGTTAATATTATTTATAGTAATTTCTAACACTTAAAAACACCGAAACAAGTCACGACAAGCAATTAAACTGAAAGACAAGACAAGTACATATGTTTATGTCTGTCAAACATCAAAAAAGCGTCTCCCTCACCGACCATAAACAGCCTTCAAACAAATCTATTGTTTAAATCTAGGGTATGATCGAAGGTTGCAAACTTCCTTCCGATCTGTCCTTTGCACAAACCTGATGAGTGTAGTAGAGACGAAACATGTACCTCTGCCGTACCACTGTGAATTTTGACTTTCTTCTTGGTATGGTGGTATAGGTAGGCCATCATCTCGATGGTGGTGGAATAGGATAAATTGTGTTCTATAGCAATTTATCCAAACTGGGCAATCTCTAACAAGGAAAGGATATGATGGAACGAAGTTTGCATCTACGTTCGCGTTTTACTTTCATATATATATATATATATATATATATATATTATATATATATATATATATATATATATATATATATATATATATATATATTTTTCTAGTATTAGTTAAGCTTCTTTATAATAAATACTTGTTTAAAACCAAAAGCATATTTTGAATTTGTCTGAATATTCAGTTTATATTTGAAAACAATTAGAGATACAACCTAATTGAAATGTACAAATAAAAAAATAAATACAATGCAAGTTCAACAACCACATTTTAGTCAATTTGTCTAAAACGTTCAAATTATGCATTTTACCAAGATGCCGGAGACTATTTGGCAAATAGATGATTCTAACTTAGGCAAAATTAAAACAAACACAACAACCTCTCTCATTTACACATCCATTGTTATCTGTCAAAAAATGAGCCCATAAAACTATTCGGTACATTTTTAAATAAAACTCTAATTTTTTTAAACAAAACAATTTAATACAGACTTATCTGTTCCACACTGTACAAACTATTTGCCAGACCTCCATTACCATAACTCTTCCCTTTAACTTCCTCATCAAAACGCCTCAAAACAGGTACAACAGTCTTCAAACCCTCCAGAACGTCTAAATGTTCCAACACTACCTTCTTACACTCTAATAAAATTTGTTCCGTTTTGTCATCTTTCGAAAGTACAAATTTTTGATAATTTGAGTCTATCAGTAAACAGGCCCAGTTGATAATACATTTTTCTGTCCTCACGGCATTCAACGATGGTAAATTGTGGCCATCTTCTGATAGTTGATAAATGAAATATTGTAGTAAGACAACGGCTTGTTCAATTGACAATTCAGAGCGCAAATAAGGTAAAAGAAGAATATCGCTATAGCTGCGTGTCAAAATTTTGTCTATAAGATTAATTCTTGCAACTGGCTGCAGATCTTGAGGCAAATTATCGATTTCATCACTTTTAACTCTTGTATTAAAATTAGCCTTTTCACAAGACAGTACATACTTTAAAATTTTAGCTAAAAACTTTTCAGGGATATCAGTGAAAACCTTTAAAGTTTCTTTTAGTAGTTGTAAATCATTTTCTTCAATAATTTCTGGAAGAATTTGTTCTAAAACCAAAGCTTCTGGTTGACCCTGCTTAAGAAACTCATCTACTTTATTTTTTAAACTATCAGGCAATGGTTTACCTTTAATTTTTTTCTTCTCTATTTTTTCTCTTTTACCAAGTTTCTTTTTTTTGTCTTCTTCATTTTGCCAACTCGCAACTTCAAATTCTGTGACAAAGGCAATATCTGAGTCTATTTTGTTTTCTAGAGGCTTATGACTGCCTACAAGTGCTGCTAGTTGTTCCGTTTCCAGGCAAAATGGTACAACGACTAAATTTTGTCCCACTGGAAGTAAGATACTATTGTATGTTCTCCAAATTCTTGCTTCATTTGAATACAATTTGTGGATTTGCTTTGTTTGTGTTACCTACAATGTTTTTATACTTTAATACACGGACATTGGCAATAGATTTGGTAATTATTCGGACTACTGGAAATACCGAATTTTTCGACGATTTTTTACTTACCTCCTATTTTTGAGTCGTAGAACACATTTAAACGTTCTAAATACCAATACATTTTCCTTTAAATTGTTCCACGATATATACTGGATAAATTACTGTATGTCAAAAAATACAAACGCAGTTTCAGAATGCACAATGACGTCCAAGCTAGGATACCAGGCACAGGGACAACTTGGTGCCTGCATATTTTCGTTTGGAAGGGTGTCGGAATAGGCCAGGCTGACTAGCAATAAATTTCTTTAATGTTTTGCCTCTGTCATTGAGAGAGTTTCCAGATAATCTTGTCAAATATAGTATAAAACACATTTTTATTCAAAATGCATCTTATAATTTCGACGAATATATTCATTATAATTTTAATCACAATTTTAAACTAAACCCAGCCTAGGCTAGAGGTGCCAAGCATTTAATTAGGATTTTAAATATGAATGTATTTGTAATGGTCTTCTTATTTTATTTACTGACGAATGTAAGTGTTGTAAAACATAGTACTGATTAAATAAATTGAAATTGAAATATTTTCATCAAACATAGCAAAAACCACCTGAAAAAAGAAAATTAAACTAACCTATACCAGAGGGAAACACACCTACACTGATGCCAGATGCTTTACGATCATAATCTTGCACTTGTTCTAATGTTGTATTCACTTTTCGCTCCTTTGGCTCCAAAATTGTTTCTTACATAAAGGACAGAATGATAAACAGACACAAAATATCGGTAATGTCAAAAAGGTTAGTACAGGTTTGTCATTAACCACAATTTGCACATTTGTATGTTATTAGATCGCCAAGAGAACCAAACAAGAATGGTTTATATATGGGCTCAGCTTAGACTCGGATACAGTGGTTAATTGGGCAAATATTTCCAGGGAAGTGTGTTTATTTGCCTAATTGACAGTGTTGAGAAGGTAAGTAGGACGAGTAACACTAGAAATAGATGAATATAAAATGGGTAAATAAAAATATAAGAGGGGTAGAGTATTCAAGGGTCAATGGAATTTTGGGGGATTCGAACATTGTTCAAAAAAGCTCTTTTTGGTTCTGGTTGAGGAACGTTCAAAAAACATTTGCTTAACGTCATTAAGGCATGGGTACTACTGCATTATTTCCGATTGCTGGAAAGCTTATAACTGCTCAGCAGATAAAAGTTTTCGGCATCAAAGGGTAAACCACTCCAAGAATTTTTTGAATCCAGATAGTGGAACTCATACTCAAAATATTGAGAGATTTGTGTGAAAATGTTTGGAAATTTGGTCAACGAATTCCCGGCTATCTAGAGGAACATTTATTTAGAAGGAAATATCCTAACCATAAAGATATGTACCATGTATTTTTTAAATATATGGCATAAGTCTATCCTCCCTTAAACAATATTGAGGGTAAGGCAGATGATCAATATACTTATACAGCATTTATAATAGCTTGTAGAAAGTTGACAAATGTAGAATAGCTTATAGAAAAACGAATAATAGCCTTGTAGAAAGTAGAATAAATAAACACAAAAAAATTAAAAAATAGAATTTAAAAAACTAACCAGAACTATACGTAACAATCCTCTAGATTAACCATTAAAACCTTTACTTATTCCCATCCTGGCAATGGGTGTCCACTTTCCGGCAGTCGCTGCTGGGCAGCAACATTTTTTAATTAGCGTAAAAAATAACGGTAATACTCAGCATAACAATATAGAAATATTATTTAATTATTCCATAAAATAAAATTTAATAAAATACTGAAAATATAAGAATTGTATCAGATATTTGTGTTAATGATCTTTTTCAACTTAATAGTAATCTCAATATTAATTATAATATTAAGATAATAAGAAGATTTGTCGTTAATTCATGTGATCCGTTGGTACTGATCACCATTCGCCTTTATGTTTTGATTTTAGAACGTCCAGAGAGTTACTTGATGTCAGTAAACAGGCCAATGAGTTTTGCTATGATTTTAAATCAGTTGACTATTCTGGTCTTACGGATTACTTATCTTCTTATTGCTGGGACAGTATTCTTTTAGGTCTAAGTGTTGATGATATGGTGAATCTCTTCTATGACATCATGTACAGCGCTCTACGCATTTTTGTTCCTATCAAAAAGGTAGCGAGTGAGTCTCATCAGCATTATCAAGTATTCTACATTTTGCGTGCACAGTGTAGCGTTCTCTCAAGAGAATGTTACAATAATTATACTGAGAAGGTCGAGTTTTCCCTGTTAAATATTTTTGGGGTTTTGTCAACTCCAAACATAGGATTAACGATATACCAAACAGTATCTTTCTGGATGACATCATGGTGGATATGGATCCCAGGGTTGCCGATCTGTTTGCTTGTTACTTTGGTTCTATCTATAATTTAGACAGTCCTCAGTGTGCAGAGGAAGTTTCCGCCAATCATGTTAACGTTTTTTCTTATTCAATTCAAATGGCCCTGGGCCTGAACTTATTCATCCGACTTCGCTTAAAAATTGTTTTTTAATACTTGCTAGGCCACTACAAATAATATGTAATGCATCGTTGCAGTATGGTTATGTTCCAAATATTTGGAAGGCCAGTTATGTTGTTCCTACACACAAGTCTGGTGATAGGGCGGACGTGACAAATTATAGGCCCATTAGTATTATAAGTGTCATACCGAAGGTTTTTGAAAAGCTAGTAACGAATCATCAATCGTCTGTGTTGTCGTCTGAAATGATTGGCGAGCAGTTTGGTTTTTGTGGGGGCAGAAGTGCTGAGCTCAACCTTTTGTCTTATATATCCTATATTACAGAGGCCCTTGAGGATGGGTTGGAGGTTCATTCCATTTACACTGACTTTTCAAAGACATTTGATAGAGTTCTCCACAACGTACTGTTAAGCAAACTTAAAAACTTGTGAGTGTCTGGTTTGTTGCTTGAATGGATTAAGAGCTATCTTGATGGTCGAACTCGCATAGCTCGAGTCAACAATTTTGTTTCTAGAGAGATTCCAGTCCCTACGGGGTGCCTCAGGGTTCTCACATTGGACCCCTACTGTTTAATCTTTCTATCAATGATGTTAAAAAGTGTTTTAAAAATACCAACTTTCTCTTGTTCACTGACGTTTTGAAATAGTTTAGGGACATTGACAGTTTGAATGATTGCCGGTTGCTTTAGGTTAACTGGTTTTCAGCATGGTGTGACAGAAATGTGATGCGTTTAAACACTACCAAATGCAAATTCATGAGATTCTCTCGTCAGCGTCAGGGGGTGATTTTTGAATACCAAATCGGGAGTGATATTGTATCGTCTGCTGCTCTCGTTAGAGATCTCGGAGTTACCTTGGATCCGGATCTCGGAGTTACCTTGGATCCGGATCTCGGAGTTACCTTGGATCCGGATCTCGGAGTTACCTGAGATCCGGATCTCGCATTTACTAAGCATATAGCAAATATTGTCACCAATGCCCTTAAGATACAGGGCTTTATAAAAATAGCTCTAGAGATTTTTTGCATCTGCAGTACTCGAGACTTCTTTACTGCTCTCTGGTAAAGTCCTTTCTTGAGTTCGCCTCGTCTGTGTGAAGCCCACATTACACAACTCACAGAAAGAGGGTCGATGGTGTTTAAAGAAAGTTTATGCATTACATTCACTATAAATTTTATAACAATATTGAATTTCATTACGATCTAATTTGTAATTTGACAGGCCTTCTACAACTTTCTCTCAGAAGAGTCCATCATGGCCTGTGTCTTTTTTACAAAGTGGTCAACTCACTTGTTGACTGCCCTACCTTGTTTGTCATCGCACTAATTATGGAGTGAACTCTTTCATCTCGCGCTCCTCTTCTCTAGCTAACACTAATCCTGAGCTCGTACTCATAGGAAATTTAAATCCCAGTTTAAATATATAAACTAATGATGTTAAGTAGTTATTTACTGTTATAGTTATTTGTAGATATTAAGTTCTATTTTTTTTGTATATTAATTTAAATTCTTGTATTAGTATTAGTATTTGGTGTTTGTAAATTTGTTAATGGACATCGTCCGTGAATAAATAAATAAAATATATTATTCATTAGCAAGTGTTGTTAAGTATGTTGACAAATGTAGTTATCTAAAACATTTATAAAGATTAAGAAATATTATGTTGATACTTCTCTGATAATGTCATTATAACTTCATTAGTCACGTTTCATGCACAGATATTGGAATTAATACAATTAATTTATAATTTAAAGGCTATGTTTTCTACGTCAACGTGACAACGTCGCATTGCGTCATAGATCGTAACACGTTTCTTTGGAAGGCAAATGAGCTCTCGAAAGCTCACAATTTTTCTTACTTCAATTGGAAATTCACATTTTTACACAGTTTTTAATGTTAATTTAGTTAAAAAAAAAAAAATGTTAAACTGTTGTGTCATGTATGTGTACTTTACTAGAAGTGGCAAAATTTAAAGGTGGAGAGTGAAAAATATAACTTATATGCGTGAAAGTGAAAAAAATCTTTCTTGGAAAAACTACATTCCAGAAATAGGGATTAATCAAAAGCGGAAACAATTTTGGATTTCCAGTATTCCGAATAATAACCATAGTTTTAATCACATATCAAATTTGACTATTTACCTTAAATTGAGTGTTGTAAATAAGTAAAACAGCACCCTCTTCATTGGGATCAGAACCATATATTGCGATGTAATTTTCATCTAAACTAATAACTTTAACTAAATGTTGAGCAGATATGTTTTCTAACACGATAAATAGTTCACCAGGATCTGTCAATTCTTTTTCAGACTGTTTCAATATTTTGCTGTAAATTTTACCATCGCTCCCTGTAAAATATAGATCAAGAAGGTATATTTGTAACTTTTACCATTCAGAACTACCTAATAATTAAAAATACAATACTTACAAACTGTTAATAAAGTAACCTCGTTTTTTTCTAAATACAGGACATATCCACTCAAATTTGCTCCATCTCTCTGTAATCTGATTTTTGTAAAACTGTTGTTAGAGTATTGTTTATAAATTGTCCAATAGAAAGTGAACACTTCTTCTGTTTTAACAAAAAAACCAAAGTAGAAGTCCTCATTAAAAGATGTGCAAATAACATCATATATATCTACATTTTCAATTACAGTTGCAGGATTAAATGTTTTCCTTGTTTCCAAGACTTCCTCCAATGGATGTATTGCTCCAGATTTAAAAACAAGAAAAGTTTCCCCATTGTGGTTTAAAATTGTTTGGATCTGTTGATTAAACTAGAAATTGAGGTAATTATTTTGATTAAGTAAAATCTGAAATTTTAATACCTACCCCCCTATTTCGAGGTTGTAGAACACGATTGTACCCTTGGTTTTCTACTATTTTCCCTCACATTCCCGGAAAGTAGAGAAAATCACTTTTCACTTTAGGTTCAATTTTTTTAACCAAATCGTTGAAATTTTTTACATCCACAAATTTCACACTAATAGAAGCTTCTGTGTTATATAAAATTACATTTTTTTAATCAAAAAAATCAAGGAAAAAGCCAAAAAATAAAATAAAATGGACTGTCATATCTAATAGGAGCACTTCTTGTTTGAAAAGGGGGCTGTTGCTACAGCATAAATATGAATTCTTAAAAATGACCCAAAAAACATTTTTCCTATCTTTGATTTTTTTATTATGTATGATGTTGTCTCCACATATTAAAAGTTTTAAGAATCATATTTGCTGCAGACTGTTCCTCTACTTTAATTTTATATTAGGTGTGATTTTCCCTCCAAATATCAACAGATTTAAGAAAATCATATTGTTTTTGTCACCGTCAGCAGAAAATGTTGAGTGAAAATAAAATGCAAGAAGAAAGACAGAAATTAAAATATTGTGGCCACAAAAACATGTACCATGAATTTTTTAAACACATTGGGACTCTTTTAATGAGAATAAGGAAAAAATTTACATTTATTAGATATTTATTTATTCCACCTTTTTCTTCCTTTGTTCTGATGCCCATCAATAATACCCTTTTCCATTGAATTTATTATCCTTATTAATTCTTATACATTTTACTAACAATATTTTTTTTACGGCCTGGTCTCTGCTGGACAAATAAATTTTTTAATATATCTAGGTCAGTTTCAGTTTTCTAAACTAACTAAAACCAAGCTAAACTTAAACCAATCTGAATTAACCATTTGGTTGGTTAAGATTATATCCTTGTTTTTACTTTAAAAAATTAAACTACATTGTTCACCAAGATGGTCAAATTTTATAGTTAATACCATGAAAGTATTTTACATCTGGCAACGTCACAATGAATATTGGGCTTTTTTAGTAATACAATAATTGCTAACATATTTTTGTTTTTTTCACTGAAAGTAAAAGTTTTTCAAAATCTGTTTAATAAAATTTGTGAAAAAATAGTTGAAATATATTACATACAATGTATTTTATCTAGTACCACTCAAAATAAATATGAAAGTTCGGTGTTTCCCTTAGAAATAAAAGTACCTTGTGAAGTGATACATGGTGATTTTTGTGGGGTCGGGGAAAGTGAAGAAAAATAGTTGAAAACTAAGGTCAGAATCGTGTTCTACCACCTCTTAATAGGTGGCAAGTCTCAAAATTTTTCCCAAAAAAAAAAAAACGTTGTGTAAAAGAAAAATGAACAAATAAATACCGTGGTATTTTTGAGTTTTTGAAATATGGAAATGTTTACCTTATACTTTTTAACTTTGTCCAAGTTATCATCTTCATCACTCCAAAGTCTTATAAAAGATTGATTAAATACGGCTACATATTTATCTTGCTTCTTATCAAATAAAACCGGTGAACTGAACTTTTCCTTCGATCTCCAGCTGTCGATTTGCTTTTGATCGGACAACTAATGGAATATGTAAAAAAATACATGTGAAATTGGGTTCTCTATTATCAAAAGTTTAACTTACCCGATATTTAATAACGATATTTTTGCCTAAAGTGACTATGACGATACCTTTCTGAGAGTCTTCTGAAATTCCTAAGAGATTTTTTATATCTATTAAGGGGCACAAACGATAATAAGATAGTAATTTTGCCATTTTTCAATACATTAACACAATAAACACGATTTTAAAAATATAACCTAACTTTAATTCTCGATATACCAAAATTTATTTCTTTTATGCTATCAAAGTTATTTTATGGAATTTTGCTGCTATCTTCACTAGTGCAAACATCCATAAAATCTAACCTCAAAACTACTTTCCCCAATTTGATTGAAGGTAAATTTTTAATAAAGGCCGGGTAAAATTAAATTATATATAAATATATGTACAGTTGTATACAAATGTGTACACTTGTATTATAATTTAAACACAAAATGTCCGAGGGGCAAATAAATTTGAGATTGTGATTGACACTTATGGTAGCCAACACTATCATAGAAAGAAGAACATTAAATTCTATAAACTACTATATACTGTATAAAAATACAGTACATCAGTTTTCCTGAAGGTTATAAAAACAATAAAAAGTTAATTTAATTAAAATCTTTTATTAAAATATATACTTAATATTTATTTCATAATAAACACGGAGAAAAAGACAACCAAAGGCAAAATAAAAACATACTTATTAATTATAAAAGATGCATTTTCGAGAGGCGCATAATTTAATAAAAAAAATAACATAAAAATGTCTAACTGAAATGTTCTATATCGATTGCATTTCAAAATATTCCCGCCTAATGACGTCACAACATGTCGGTCTTAAAGCTGATAGCGTGGTAGCCACTGCCCATGATCTATCCTCTTTAATTTTTTTAAAAAAATGTCCAAAACTGTGCAAAATGAGGTAAAAGTTCAAACGAATGGTGTTCACACTCAAAAAACCAATACGGAAGTGTTAAATTTTCAAGAAACTGCCCTATTAAAGTTCGTTATAGGGCCTCTGAACTTCAAGCGTTGGTACGAGATAAAAAAGCTTCTAGGCTGCAAATCTAATGAGGAATTTGTTGGAAAGTTATTGGATATCGCACAAGAACACATTTTTGGGTAAGTTTCACTTGAAATTATTAACTTAGAACCTAAAAAACCGGAAAAATTATTTTATGTGTTGCCCTTTTAATAATCGGACATGTTTGTGGGAGGAGCTTCTTTGACAGATCAATATAAACACCGAGCACGTGGTTTTGTTTTGATTTTTTGATTTACAACTTCGCTTTTTTCCTTTTTGTTTATTGAATTAAATTTTCATTGATATGCAGGCCCAACAATACAAAACAACCAAATAAAGAAAGCTTTAAATTGGGAAATGGAATTACCGTAGAAAAAATTATCTTTTTACCAGCAAATGATATTGATCCGGCGAATGAAAAAGTTTTACAAGTCAGTGAAACTGAAAATTTAGATTCTGAGTGTGCTAAAGAAGTAACAAATAAAACGAATAGCGAACGATCAGAGCTTACTGCGATTTTAAAAGATGAAACTAAACAAATTAAAAAGAAAAAACCCAGCTCGCCAGTTAAGAAAGAAAAAGTTAAAGATTATGATGTTCGCAAAGCCCCACAACTAAAAATACAAAATGATAATTCGAAAGAAAATTCTACAACGGCAGCTGATAGTAGATTTAATGTTTGCCAGAATTGTAATACAAGGCACAGTGATGAACAGTGTCCTCTAAATAATCCTGGACAAACCATATTGGATTCTGTAAATATTACTACTTGGAATGAGAAATACAAGCCGATTCATGAAAATCAAAATATAAAAAATATAAAGTGTGAAAATGAAGAAGACATTGACAAAAACAGATTTATATATGCAAGGTAATTATTATATTTTACCTTATTCTTGGATAATCTTGTTTCTAAAAATGGAGCTATTGAGGAACTAGATGTATGTAAACTTTTTATTTGAAAATAGTTCAGAAATCGCCTCCTAAATTTATCTCATGTATTAAATAAATAATGTTGCTTATTTCTAATGTTTTTTAGGGTATCATTGCCAAGTTGTCTCGGTTTTACAAATAATACGAAAACTAGTCATGGATTAGGAGTAGTTAGTAGGACTCAAATTCAACCATTTACAGAATTTGGGCCGTTAATAGGCACTAAAGTAAAAGAAGTTGATATACAAGATGATTCAAATATGAGAGATATTTGGGAAATTCCATTGGGTAAGGTATTAAACTAAGTTAATGATTTTCTTACTGTATATTAATGTTTAAATGCGTTAATGTAATTTTTCAGAATCTCGCATTAAAGATATTGTAAATGGATAATTTGTAAATTTGATTATAGTGTAATAGATGGCACTAAACTGAGTTGATTAAACAAAATATAGGTGGCGTTGATTTAAATCTTAATCCATTTTCTTTCTTTTTCTAAAAGATGGAGGTGCTAAATTCGATCTCTATTTTTTTTTATATATGTACGTTGATTACTCTGGAATGGCGGCACCGATTTTAATGAAATCGTTTGCGTTATGTTCAGGAAGCTACTGCGGTGGTCCCATAATATTTTTTCCGAAATTGTTTTAGTAAAACCCAAGATGGTGCTGATAATATGGCCGACAAAAAAATTATTTTTAAAAAATTTAATATGGCGGATTAAAAATTTTACATCTATCGATTGTGTTCAAAATTGGCATAGGGGGTTTTTGAAGTGTAAGTTATGAATTTAAAATTATTTTTAGAAAATTTAAAACGGCAAATCCAATATGGCGGACATAAAATTTAACATCTCTTGATTTTGTTCAAAATTGGTACTGGATTGTTCCTGAGAGTGTAAATAATGAATTTAAAGTTGTTTTGATAAAATTCAACATGGCAGATAGAATAGAATATAAATTTATTAGCAAAAATAATACGCAATACAATATTCAACTAAACATGAATATAATTCATTTATAACATCATTTAAACTGTTTAGTTTTTAACAAAGAAATTATATATATATATATATATATATATATATATATATATATATATATATATATATGCGTACCCGCCAGAATCTAAAACTTATCTATGATAAGTATTTTATTTCATCCACCCTCAGGATCACATTGTTTCCAAAAATAACATTTTGATGATATTCTGCATTGATCGAGTTTTATTTATTTTTTATCAACTTAAACTTTGCTTTTTCAATATTAAGACATAGACTATTGTTTGTTGATTAGTTTTCAAAATTTTTTAATTCTTTATTTAAGGTTTTAATAATTATTTTTATATCTGATACTTTTAATGTCACAAAATCCATATTTCTTTAACTTTAATAATAACAATTTCTGGTCAAAGGTTGCAAATGCATGACGGCAGTCCAAGAATACTGAACCTATCCCCTGTTTATTTTCTAATGCATTCTTCCACTGAAACTAAACCGACTGAGAGCACTTTCACATGAATTATGCTTCCTAAAACCTGCTTGATGTTTACTTAAGAGATTATTCTTTTCTATATATATTCTACCAATTGCTTATTAATAACTGTTTCTAGTAATTTTTCGTATACTGGAACAACATTTATCTGCCTGAACTCTTCACATTTAACAATATTTGTTTTTTCCTCAATCAGTGTAATCATGGATTGCTTCCGGGAATCAGGAAATGAAGCAGTTTGAAAGCGATCATTAATAAGATACAAGAATGTATCCCCAATTGCCCCAAATGAAAGTTTTAAGATTTTTGTGTTCATACCGTCTAAGTTATCTTATTTATTTTTAAAATTTTTGACTTTTGATTGTAGATCTTACATTTCGCGGATTTGAAAGCTATCCAATCTAGAGGTGCTTCCATGTGTTTATCGTTTTATAGTAGCTTTCATTTCTCAAGATGTTCCTTGTGATATCATCTATACTATCCAAGAAAAAAGAGTTGCATTCCTCAGCTATATCAGCCCCGTCTGTGAGAATTTTTCCTTTGAAATCTATGGTATGGTCCGTTTGTTTTCTATGATTTGCTACTAAGAGTTTGATCGTTTTCCTCATACGTTTTGGGTCATCTTTTGCCGCATCGATTCTTGAAACGTAATAATCTTTGTTTTGTTGGTGTATTAAGGAAATCACCATATTTATTTGGCTTTTAAAATGTTCCCAATCATTTTCCCGCTTATGTAATGCTATATAGGAGAGTTTAGCATATCACGGACAGTCATTTCCTGACCAATTTCTGGAGGCCAGAGCAATATGGCGGTTTAGAAATTTTATATTTTCGGATTATGTCCAAAATAGGCACTGGGGGTTTTCCAGGGTGTAGATTAAGATTAGATTAAATTGATATTGTGAGGTTCTTGGGGAGTATATTACGGTTCTTAAATTAATTTATTCAAACTCAATGTGCAGGATAAAATATGTCGGAATAAAATATTTACATGTCTCAAAGTTCTTTCAATATCGGTGTTAGGGAGTTTTGGGGGCCTAGGTTATGAATCTAAAATTAATTTCCTAAAATTCAAGATAACGAATTTACTATGGCGGACTAAATATTAGTTTGGTACAATTTAATTCAAAACTAGTATTTGAAGAATTCTCCTAATTCTACCACGAGTTACATATAAGATACAGTAAGAAAGCCATTAAAGAAAAAGTATTTCTCAATCTTTTTATGTAACTCACATTTTGTTAGGTATTAATCTGGCGCCGACATCAAAAATTACAGTTTCATTTAAAATTTTTTATTATTATTTTTCGCTTTTTAGCGCATATTTAGAAGTCTGGTCGATTTTTTTATAAAAGTTTTACCAAAACTTCCTATTAGTATACTGTACTATGATTTTTTTTCAATGTAAGCATACTTTAAGTTCTATTTTTTAGAAAATGGCAATATTTATATTAATACTGAAGATATGGAGACTTCCAATTGGGTACGGTTTATTAGACCCGCTCCAACTCGTGATGAGAGAAATTTAACTGTGATCATTAGAAATAATAATATTTATTTTGTTAGCATTAAGTTATTAAATGAAGATGATGAGTTACTTTATTGGCAAGATAATCCCATATCATCAAATAAGAAAAAAAAAGAGAAAACAAGTAAGTAACAAGTTTAATTTCAAGGATAAATTTTATGATTATCAATATATATTGAGATATTAAGCTTTTTATTTGCGAATTAAATTATGGCCTTGCGACAACATTACAGTGTGCAAGGCATTGGCAGTTAGGATTTGATTCGGTAATTATTCAGAATAGTGGAAACAGCAAAATTTTCGGTCAAGTTTGTTAGCTTTTTGTTTCCCGGCTCGATTTTTAGTGATTTTCGCTATATTTTAACATAATATTGTGTTTTAGTGAAAGTGACAAATTTTAACGGAATAGTCGGAAAATACATAAAAGTGACAAGTGAAAAATTTTTTTTGGGTAAGCTATGTGCGACCGCCAAAACAAAACTTCAGATTTGTGTTCTACGATCCGAAAATAGAGAATATCCAAAAATTCAACGAAATATTCGATGATTCCACTATTTCGAATAATTACCTTTTATTCTGGAGAATCTCTATAGCACAATATATTTTTTTTTAGTTTGTGGTGGTTGTAATATGACATTTGCACACCCTTTGTACTATAAAACGCATTGCTCAGTGTTTCATGACGTAAGATACAGTCTGACAATAAGAAAGTACCACTGTAAAGTATGCGGAGCTGCAGTTTTAGGTAAAGAGAACATAAGAAAACATGCGGCTGAGTTACACAATGGACAGGGTGCTTACCAGTGTCAATATTGTAAAAAAGTGAGTCTTCTATGTTATTATATTGGTAAAAAAATATACATTACGATATTTTGATTACCCTTGAAGTAATTATTTCTATTAAGTAAAATTGCGTTACATACCCCCCCCCCCCCTCATTTCGATGTCAAAGTACACGATTCTGGCCTTGGTTTTTTACAATTTTTCTTCAGATTACCAGAAAAAACGAAACATCACGTTTCACTTTACAAGATCACTTTTAATTCTGGAAAAAAACACCGAATTTTCGTATTTATTTTGACTAATACCAATTACAATACATTGTAATTAATACATTTTAACTATTTCTTCACAAATTTTAGCAAAAAAATTAAAAATAACTTGAATTTTCAAAGAAAAACAAAAATAAGTTTCGCAAACTTCATCGACTCTTCTATTATTAAAGGCTGCAACGTTGCCAGGTGTAAATTATTTTCATATTTAAACTTTGATTTTTAAAAATCTATAAAATTTGTCCATCTCAGTCAATAACATAGTTTAATTTTTGTAATGTAAAAACGTGAAAAACCAATCTTAAAACCAACCTAAATTTTTGGTTAGTTAAAGTTTAGCTTAGTTTTAGTTAGTTTAGAAAACTGAAACTAACATGAACTAAGCTACACAGGTCTAGGTATATTAATCATAGATATAAAAATTAAATATATAGTCAGATCCTGTAGAAACAAGTTGGCTCATGCTTAGAAAGAGATAGATCGTTTTCGATGAGTAATACCTCTCTTTCTAATGGCGGCTAGATGACATGGGTATCCAATGCCGTTTGGAGTATCTTGCTTAGCTCCGCCAGAAAGGGAGGTACTACAATAGATAAAATATTTACTACTCATCGAGAACGTTCTGTTTTTTTTTTGCGTGAGTCAACTTTGTTCTATACGGTCCGCAGCCTACATTATTTATTCTTATGTCTATGATATTAATTAAAGAAATGTTGTTGTCCAGCAGAGACCACATAGAGGCGCGACAATCTCTGCCAGTGACGGACCAACACATTCACACACAAAGTATACAATCGCCATTAGAATTTTTTTAGAGAAAATTAAATTTTAAAGCAAAAACCCATGCTCGCTTTTCGATTTTGGAAAATAAGACGGAACGGAGCATTGTTTCAACTGAGGATTTTTCAAACTACATGTAACAATTTTACCTATTTGTGAATCCAGCGCTGAAATTGCTCAAATTATGTTGCCTTCAGAAAAATGTAATTCGCAAATTTGGAATTTTGATTAGACTTGTAATCCTCTCGAAGGATAGCTTTGAACCATTTTTTTAGCAAAACACTGTCGGTTGGAAAGTCAAAGACAAGAACCTTTGGACGGTTCTCATAATTTCCACGACGCCCTAGGACACAACACTTATTGGGCATTATTATAAATTTTCAGTAACTATATAAAATCACTTTTTACATCCATAATTTACTTAGCGGTGGGCAATCCAGATTTCAGGTAACATTAAATTAGCCTACAAAACAAATAGCTTGGTGCAACTAGTAAATTCTTTAAACAATTGCTCAGCTTGATTCTTTGCAGGTGAGTCCTACTCTTTCTTATGTACCTTCCTTATAGGAAAGAAAGAGATAAAGAGAGTTGTCCGAGGGTCAAATCTACAACAAACCATTATTCACAAGTCATATTAACCAAGTATCTTATGCAGTCAGCCATTTGAGTGTTGGAAGAGTTGAATGTGGCTGACTACACGTTATCTATTTGATAAGGAATACTAGTCAATGTATTGTTATTGATTAAAAAGTCGATCCAAATTGTCTGCTAAGACAACAGTGCAAATTATTTCCTTTTCGAGAGGGGTGGTATCGCTAATGGATGTAGCCGACGATTTTGTTTTTAAAGTTTGTTGGTTGTTTTTCTTGATTTTTGCGATAAAAAAGTGTAAATTTATGAAATTTTATTTAATACAGAAGCTTATATAACGGTAAAATTTATGGATGTACAAAATCTTAACGATTTAGTGCAAAAAATCCAACCTACAGTGAAAATTGATTTTCTATTTTCCGGGAAACTGAAGAAAATTTGTGGAAAATTAAGTCCAGAATCGTTTTTTACCACCTCGAAATAGGGCGTATGTAACGATTTTTTAAATAAACATTGTTTTCCAAGATTTCATTTAATCAAAATACTTACCACACTTAGTTTCATGACATACATTATTTTTTCAGTTTTTCCTGAGACTAAATTATCTAGAAATGCATAGAACTTATGGATGTTCTGCAAATCCACATAGAGCGCGACCTCTTTGTGATTTTTGCGGCAGGAAATTTTGTCAACCTCAGAAGTTAAAAGTACATATCAAAAGAATGCACAGCAGTAAGTAATGGTCCCATTTTTTATATTTAGGTTTTTGGATTTTACAATTTAACAACTCGGAATAGTTTTTTGACTGCATTTGTTGTGTATTTAAAACAAAACAATATTTAAGGTATGTCAGAGGTATTAAAAGAATTCCAATGCAAAAACTGCATGAAAATCTTGGGTTCCCGAGCTGCTTTACAAAGACATATGAAGGAAGTACATTCGAAACAAGTAGATGGCGCTTGTTCTTGTATAAGATGTGGCAAACATTTCCAGAACAAGTCGAACTTGAAGATTCACATGTTGACGCATAGTGGTATCAAACCTTTTAAGTAAGTAATCCTGCTGATCACGCTGTAATAGACCTTTGGTCACATAATGGCTAACCTTTAATTTTAACGACAAGGAAAAATGTTATGAGTTAACATATTTTATAGATGCAGCGAAGAAAGTTGCGCGGCAGCATTTACCACTAAACAATGTTTGCAATTTCATTATAAAAAGACTCATAATTATACAGAAGATAATATGCCAAAAATCGAAAGAAGCGTAGATTACACATTTACCGCTTATAGTGGAATAGAAAAGAGGATGAATGAGTCAAATGAACAAGGAAATTCTGCTGAAGACGTGGATAATGAAGAGAAAGAAATGGAAAATGGCGAGATTGACGAAGAAAGTGACTTGGATGATGCTAGTAAGTGATTTTTAAATTTTGGAATTATTTTTGTTAAAGGATATTCATTGGTTATATATTTGTGTAGGGAAATCTATGAAACTTCGAAATATGATTATTTAGTATGTGAAAAACAATGTGAAATTTTTTCAATATTCTTTATTGGAGGTTTTTGCGAAAAAAAAACAACTCTAAAAGTAGCCGCAAATAATATTGCTCTTATGAAGATTTCAAGCATAGATCACTTAAAATGTGATTTTTTTTAATATATCCCATGTTTAAAAGGAAACATTAGCATGAAATATTTATTTTGATACTCTTTTTTATCTCTGCTACGCTGGAATGAGAAATTGGACAACACCGCCCTATAAAAGGCGACATAACCAAATTTCTCTGCGCATTGCGCCAATTGCGGGTCCTTCCATCAGTTTTCGGCCGGGCTTGGATTATTAGATTGATCCTAACCCTAATGTTTACATTTCGTCGTGTCGTTTTATGCCAATTTGATGTTTTGTGTGTGAAATTATCATATATTAATTATTTTTCGAATATTTATTTTTCACAAATTTGCCTTTCCATCAGACTGTTGACAGAATATTGGTAAACCGTATACATATAAAATATATGTATATGTGGCAAACATAGACATGTAGAGCCAGATTCACTAAGAAATCCAATCTAGTTGCCATAAAATTTAAATCTTCCCGTCGGCCAGTTTTGTTTTGCTTATGATATTGTCACAATTTATATTACATATGTCTTCAAATAAACGGTAACATATTGATATTAAAGATAAGAAGCTTGCAATAAAGCCTTGAACTATACAAGGGAAATAGTTGTATACCGAAAATAAATAAAATTCTCCATTTTTACCGGTTCAGTAATAAAATAAAATAATTTTCTTATGCTCGTATTTTTAGGTTTTAAAACTTGTTTGAGTTATTGTTGCTCTTGTCACTTTAAGCCCCCTGCCATCAATTTAGGATGGTTTTACAATTCAACCATGTAAGTGAATCCGGCTAATAAGATTTTTTTAGACCGTCGATCCTGTAGAAGCGTGTTGGCATTCATTGAGAAAGGGACAGAGCGAGATAGATCTCTATTTCTATATCACGGAATAGAAAATAAGATACTACTCATCTATCTCGCTATGCCTCTTTCTAAGCAAGAGCCAACACGTTTCTATAGGATCCGTGATAAACAATGCGTTGACAAAAGTTACGTAGAAAGGTTAAAACTTTGACATAAGTATACAAGCAAAAATTGGCAATACAAAAGAAATGTGTTGTCAAACCTCATTCAATATTATATAATTAATAATCACGTCAGAAACAATTTCTTACCGCCAGGATTCTGCGCAGTAACTTAAATGCATTACAACGAAAGTTACAAACGATAACTTAACGATAAGTTTTCTGTTCCAAGATATACTGCCTTCGATTCAAGCATTTTAAACTCGTGTGCATCAAACCCTGAGTAGCTCCGAACAAAACTTAATAAAGCGGTTAAAGTGTTAATTTGCAGGGTAAATAACCTCCAAATTATTTTTTTCGGACTTGGTGTTTTTAATATGCATAGCAAAACATATAGGAGAAAAAAAGGATAAAATTATTTTATTACTTAGTAGTTTTGAATTTTGTCTGGTTCAGCCATAAATATTTCGTAATTCATTAAATCACTATGAACGTAAGTCCAGTAGCTTGTGAACCAATCTTATTTTTGGTCTCTCCATTTCATGTATAAAATGTTTTTTACCCAAAAATAGTATCTAAAAATGATAACTGGCAGCTGCTAGGGCTTTATACACCAAATATTTTTAATGGTGCTTGAGGGATAAGGGGAAAAGCAGATCTGACAAGCGCCGAGGCGTAATGCACTACGTGAATAAAGCGAGTGTTTCTTGCACCTGAGCTACTTTGGTGAATGAATCGAGGGCAGTAATTGAAACCTGTTTAAAAACCATCAGAATGGTTTACGCATTATCTTCTAACTATTCATTTCGCACATGCGTATTGCTATTCCTATGATTGCAACATAACATGCAATTTACCGAAGTACCAAATCTATCAGCAATATTTTAAAATACTAGCTAAGACTATACTTATTTTAGTAAGGTTATGTTAAAATTCGCAAATGTCAAATAAAATTATCAGCTGTTCCAACCATAGACGTTAATTGATTAGGAAACCAATTATTTTACAGACGAGTATATTTAGAACGATTTGCAAACCATCACTTTTAAAAACCCAACTCAAAATATCATTTTGTTGGGATATTTTATGCCCCTTTATTCAGTTAAGATACGTTGAAAACGAATATTTTTTATTTAAGGTTTGTACATAGACATAATACTAAATAATATAGATTTCGGATCCTATAGAAGAAAGTTGACTCACGTTTAGAAAGATAGAGCGTTTCGATGAGTACTATCTCTCTTTCTAATTTCGGTCAGATGACAGGGATATCCAATGACGTTTGGAGTATCGTGCTTAGCTCCACAATTAGGAAGAGAAGTACTACTAATTGAAAACACTCTGTCTCTTTATATTATGTCTATGTGTTTCCAGCCCTGTAACATTCTTATGCATATACATATGAAATAAATACTGAACATGTTGAACAATCTTGATCTTAATATTAAAGGATGGCCTTTTATTCAGAGTTTATAATTTATGGTACATTGAGAAACATAAAATTTTATAAGAATTTGAGGGTAATTTATTTTTTGGGAAAAATATGTAAATATGACCATGGTAAAGGTCATTCAAAATAAAATGAGAGGAATTAGCGTGAGCGCATTGAGTTTGGGAACGAGGAGATGAATTTATACGACTTTAATATTGCTGTTTCACATTGTTGGAATCATATTCCAGTCATTGCTTTTTATGTACCATTATCAGTATTTATTTTATATGTATATGCTTTCATCCCCTGCCTCCCCTATCCCTGCACTCCCCTCTATGGCACCATTGAACATCCTTAATACTAGATAGTAAATAATCTATTTATTTGAAGTATTTTCTATTGATTATTATCATAGTTATATTATTTTTTAGGTATCGATAGCAAAAGTATGGACGACCCTCCTGCTTTACAGTCTCCGCTTGATCTACCGGAAGAATCATCATCTCTTCCTCCTGATCCTCCCACACCTCCTCCTCTTCCACCTCCTCCCCCTCCTCCACAAACGTCTCATGTGGAAGCTTATAACGTTACTCAGCTGATCAATCAGACTTCGACAATGAAGGTTGTAAGTAAAGGTAAGATATCAATGATTTTATTGATATAATTGCTGAAAATACTACTTTAAATCTGTAGGTTCGAAAAAATGGATTGCCGACGATCCTCCACTTCAAACCTTAAAGGCATCCGACTTTTATACCATCGAAAGGCTAAGTAGAGATGACCTTAACATAGAAGATCACAATTTATATGACCGGAAGCTTACAAACATGGCCGAATTTACTCGACACGAGCCTTCAAATGCCAGTTTACTTGTTGAAGCTGCCCTCGATTCGGTTTGTAATGAGCCGAATATAGATATCGATGTTAGCGCCGCTTCGAACTGTCACGAGACGCTAGTAAATAACCTATATACATTAACGCAGCATAATGACCTGCATGAAGTTGGCTACAATATTGAGGAATCACGTGACATTAGTTTGATGTCGCCTTCGGTTAACGATCACATATCGGTGACGGACGAGTTGGATAACGAGCTCCGGCAGAGTCAGAATATCGGTTTGGATTATTCGAATTTTCATCAAGAAGGATTTAGTCCTGGTGGGGAGAATAGTCCTACTAGTATACAGAGGGCCAATTTTGTGAAGAATTATATCAACAGTTTATCTCCAGCGCATAATACTTATGAAGGTAATGAATACTGCAATTGCATGTGGGCATTTAATATCCTTAATGATATTGTTAATTAAATCATTTTAGGTGGAAATAAAAATCCTTCCCCTTGTCCCAGCCCACCGAGGTACGATTTTGGCCATAACATCAATACGGAAAACATATCGTCAGATGAAAGCAACGGGATGGCTGCTCAAAATCTGAGTTTACATGGAGCAAAGAACGATATTCAACTAGATTTATCTATATACAAAACACCTTCGTATAAAATGCCTGATTATTTAAGGAGGCTGAAGTTTGAAGGAGAAGGTAAGCACATATATAACCTTTATCAGCGACTTTCGATTGGTCGTTAAACTGTCAACACTTCGCCGGTGCGTTTTTGTGAAAATACGAAAAAAACATGGTTTGGTCGTTTGGGAACGAAGGCGGGGATCAAGTGTAAGGGAGGGAGCGCTCCTTATTTGGCGAGTCCTAAAGTACTTCGGGGAAAGTTTGTGTACGTGGCTGCGTGCTCTATGGAGAGCGGAGCGATTTTTGCCACCACAAATCGTTCCTTTGTGCACTGAAAGTGAATGAATATCTCTGTGGCGGACGGTTACCTCTGCATGAATCGGTCTAAAATATGTAAATGTCTGTCACACATGAGACAAGTGACTTTTTTATTATAGTAAGTCACACACGTGACCAATAATCTTGATTAGATGATGAAAGTAGGATTCAGGCTTTCTTAGATGAGGCATGCACGGTCTCCTACGGTTGATAACTCGTAATTCAAAAGTTCTTAGATGGAAAAGCAGTTTTGATATCTATAACTTAACCAGAATAAAATCAAAATAATAATAATAAAACTATTTCTACAAAAATTCAAGGTTTTAAGTGAAATCTAGAATAATGACTTTTTTCTTGAAAATTCCTTTACATAACCCTTATTTTGAAGAACAGGATTCTGGCCTTGATTTCCCACAATTTTTTCTTATTTTTTCAGAAAACAGAAAAAACCAGACTTCACTTCAAGGTTATTTTTATTTTTCTCTAATATACCAAACTTTTATAATAATTATTGATAGTATTAGTTAAAATATATTGTATATAATATATTCAAACTCTTTTTGAACAAATTTTAGCAGTCGAGTTGAGAAAAACTTTAACTTAAGTTGTATACTGACAGTGCAAGATGGCGAAAAATCTGAATATTTATTGCGGGGTTGCCAGATGTCAAATATTTTCATATATTTCATAATCTTTTTATTTCAAAAGAAGTTTAAAAAATTTGTCTGTCTCAGTCAACTACTTATTTTAATTTAATAAATGTAAAATTAACTTGGAGGTGAGATAACCTCTGCTTGGGAAGGATGTCTGAGCAGGCCTTAGTGGGAAAGCGGGTGATATTGTATTTGCTGCTGCTGTAATGTAAAAAGCTTAGTTTAAAAATAAAGAGAAAATGTGATAGGAATATATTATAAGGCTAAGATGTATAAAAATGAATTAGAAAAATGGAAGTATATGTTTCGTTTCCCGTTCTTTAAAACTAAAAAAGATCATATTTATGCTATGGCAACAACGCAAATTATCCCTATAACAGACATAAAACTAACTTATATTTAACAAAACATAGAGCAAAGAAAATCATAGCCCCCTATTTATAAGACATTTAATGATTTTTAAATAATTCGTTTGTGTCCTCGTAATGGTTGGTTCATACTTCTAAAAATTATCAACTACCACTAAGAATTTCCACTAAATGAACACTTACACTATGAAATAAAAATGTGTGGTTCATGCTTCAAAGTTTAACAGTTAGTAAAAATTAAGTATGAACAATCAAAATCGTCCATGTACTTGTCAAAGTCGATAACATCCGAAAGTGGACACGAATTATGGCAACTTTTTAAAAATTGACCTACTTCTTAATTGATAATTGATAGTTGTTAATTTTTAGTTTGGATTATGAACAGATGAAAGTAAACTGTATCATTTAACTTGCAAGTGAAAGTTGATAGTGGAAATTCTTAGTGGTAGTGAATAATTTTTGGAAGCATGAACCGGCCATAAAAGTCGTAATGCATAGGTAAAAATGGATCATTTGTTTGAGAGCAGTTTACCCAGATTTTTGGCTGATTCAACAATACTAACTCACTGTTTAGAGTAATATTAATTCTAGTTAAATTAATATTTTGCCCTGAGGCCCCTCAAAATAAAATAACTCTCCATTTTCTGGAATTTATAACATGACAGTGTAAGTATGAGGCCTTTAAGACAGTACTCAAATCATCATTTTTGTTATTATTGAGGTTGAAAGATATGCAAATCTGAGTATCGTCCGCATAAAGAAATACCATTAATAAATTATTCAGTTGCATATCCATATAAGTTCTACTATTCTGTTCTTTAATGAAGAGGAACTCTTTCGAAAACCCAGATGCTTTAAAATAATCATAAAAGTGTGGGATTTATTTCATCGAAGTTGTGCGGCCAGCGAAAAGCCGAGTTAACTCACTGGTAATTTTAGTTCTACTGTGATAACCTGAAATTAAATTTTGCTCACATCTTTTTTTAACCCTAAGCATCGCCCATAAATCTCATTGTTTTACTTCGGGGATCGTGTCCTCTCGGTAATATTTTGACCAACCAATTCATCTTTTAGTCCTGAACTTTACGTTAAGTTCCTGCTGAGACTATACGGGTGCGGTTTGATGTTTTCCATTTTAAAGTTGAAGGCTCACTAAGGTATTCTCTCCTTTAAAGCTTTTTTTCTGTATGTTTTTAGTTACATCGATAAGTAATACAAATAATCCATTGGAATCATCGGAGGTCGATATAGTCCAAGATATGTCGAATGGATTGCAAGAAAAGGACGACAGAAATAAATATCACGATGATTTGTCTGCTGAGATTAGAAGCAAATTCGAACTAGATCTAGATATGAGGTATGTAATATTATTACAGGCAAATAAACAGTTTTTTTTTTTAAATTTTGATAACTAACAAAATTTATGACGTGTTATAGACTGAAAACTTACGAAAATAGTATAGATACTGAATTGATAAGACAAAGGGGAACCTACGATATAAACACCGATTTGGAATTTAGGAACAAAAATTATGATCTCATCGAATCCACATTAGAGAATAGAATCACTGTAGAGACTGATTTTAGAACTGATAGAAATTTTGAACCATTAGCATTAAATTCATCAGAATTACAAGTAAGTAAACGGTTTTTGAGATAATGGAACTGTTCTTGCTTGAAAATACTCCTTTTAAATATAAAAAAGATTTCTTTTAGCGAAAATGATATCCATATTTGTATTTTGTAAAAGATCGTCTGAATGTTTATCTTTCAGGGTTTGGATATGTCCGCTAGAAGCTTCCATAACTACTCAAACATTAATCGATATCATCATTTATACCCGGAGGTGGATCGAGTAGACCTTCGTCTAAATTATACCCCTCCTCCTCCGCCTTATGACCTAATGAGGGTGGTTTCTTTAGATTTGACTCCGCCAGGACGACATAGTGTTGATTTGAGTCTCAGGAGCCATCCTTTACATCAAATAGCAAACACAAGGTAAAAGCGCAGTACAACTAAAGTAATCAGTAGGTTAGCTCTACTACGCGTCAGTTGAAGCTTTCAGTGGTTTCCAAAAAATCTAATCCCGATTCTGTGTTCCAGCGAAAGCCTCGAGTAGTAATATTGTGGATTTTATATTTCTGCTTTGCATTTTAAATTGAGAAAGAAAGCCGTACATATTCCTTAAAATTTGTCATTTACCAGTAGTTAGTATAAAACTGCGGTAATTATATATAGTTGTGCTAAACCATGTCAAAATTAACCATTTGTTTAAAATTCATGGATTTTCGTGCATAGACTTCTATAATAGATATTTTGTGGACACGTTCAATTTTTTAAATATGCCTTCTCAAAATATACATTCTTTGAAGGTTGCATCACACTTCTTTCATTTTTAGAAACACTGACTTTGTTGAAATTTATGTTTTTCTAACCAGCTACAAACTGACATCTTTTCAAATTCTTCTTAAAATGAAAGCCTTAGCTTCAAGCCAGATTTAAATCATCAGGCGTCTTTTCTGTACCTAACTTCATGACGATGCTTTCTTTTGACATTTTATTATTTAAGAACCAATTGTGGATGTTAATTTATTTAATTCCGCGTTTCGCCTTTGTGTTGTATATTCTTCAAAATAAATCTCAATAATACACCAATGCTATTCTCTATCCCACTGATTTGAACTTTATTTGAGAATTGTGACATTTGACATATGACACAGTCGTTCTAAAGTTGCAATGGCGACTCGCGACTGTTTTGACAGGTAGTACCAATACGGGGCACATGATAGAGAATCATTTTAAAACGTGTAAAACAATAATTTCCATACCTATAATTGCGGTAATATGGAAGCAAAAAATTATTGGAAAAATTAAAAGAAAAAATAATAATAAAGAAATTGAAGGTGGGAAACAGTGAAAACAGTTGACTTCAAGCCATTATGAAATGGTTTTAGTGAATAACATAGATTTTTAATATGATTATTGTTTAAGTGCAGGGAGAGAGATTCTAGATGTTAAACAACCCCATCGCACAAAAACTTTTTTTTTTGTCGTTGACTTGCCTTGAACGCAATTTTATTTAAACTTGAGGTCAAATGTTTTTAAATTGGAAATATTTCAAAAACTAATTGTTTCAGTGAAATTTCGTTTCCATTTTGAACAATCTACACTTCAAACTCTGAAAAAGTAATTTCTTTGGCGTGTTGTAATACAATTAAATGTTAATGAAACTGTTTTCAGAATAGATAAAAATAGTCCCATAATTATTATCGAGCAAAGCCTAACAAAGAACGCACGCCTATGCTGTAATAATAATTCTCTATAAAATCCATTCATTGCAGAGCCGGTCAAGGTCACAGAAAGCCTAGCGATTTTTTGAGAGTTTTTGTGGAGATAGTTTGTCATTTTGGTTATACTCTGATAAAACCATAGAGATAGAAAGATATAGATTAGTAAGAGACAGAGCCAAATAGGTCATTGGTACCTCTGTTTCTAACTGGCGGCTAGATGCAGGAATACGATCCATTTAATGCGCATGTCTATTTTCATTGTAATTTTTTGCCGTAGGAGTGAAATTTAAGGTTATGCAATTAATTTGTTTGCTTATCAATATAAAATAATGTACATGATTGATTGATTTAATTTTTTAAGAAAGTTTCATGGTTTATTTTTGATTTTACTTGTGAACCTTAAAAATCTGTGAAAAACTAGATTCTTGAATGTAAATGTATTAATTTTTGACTAATTTGTTTTCAATTTCGCAAAAATTTAATGTTTTCTGTTGTATATTATCTAAAAACAGTTTTCTTTCTATTGTCAAAATTATATTTGCAAAAAATTATTTTTATGATGATTTTTTCTGATATATTTTTTGATATTAAAGCGAAAATCTTAAATTGAGAGCATAGAGATACTTAAATGAAAATTCTTATTACCATTTCTGAGTTATATAAGTATAGGGTAAAGTATAGTTCTTATGAAAAGTAAAGGGTTTTCCAATAAGAGGTGTCATTTTGAAAAGCCCGCTATTTCGGTAGATGTCACTTTTGAAGCTGTAAGTTTTTGACGTTTGACAAGTAGAAACTACGCCATAAATAAAGATGGAACGATACACGCTTCAACAACGCATTGAAATTATTAAAATTCACTATAAAAATGGTGAAAATTTGGCAGAGACGGTTCGTAAAACTCGAACATTTTTGGGTCGTCATGAAGCACCTTGTCGGAGCGCAATAAAGAAATTGGTGAAAAAATTCGAGCTGTTGGGACAAGTTAGTTATGTGAAGAAGAAAACCCGTGCACGTCGCTCAAGAACAGCCGAGAATATTGCTGCTGTAGCCGAAAGTGTTGAAGAAAACCCAGGTTTGTCCATTCCTCGTCGTTCTTTGGAATTAGGGATTCCACAAACGTCATTACACCGTATTTTGCATAAAGATTTGGGTCTTAAGGCTTATAAAGTTCAGTTAACGCAAGAACTCAAGCCGGCCGATCATCAACAACGTCGTGCCTTTGCTGATTGGGTTCTTGAAATGCATGAAAATGATCCGGAATTCCATCGAAAAATCATCTTCAGTGATGAGGCCCATTTCCACCTCGGTGGCTTCGTCAACAAACAAAATTGTCGCATCTGGGGCTCGGAAAACCCAAGAGTTATTGTTGAAAAGCCTCTCTATCCTGAACGTGTGACTGTTTGGTGCGGTTTATGGTCCGGCGGGGTCATTGGACCTTACTTTTTCGAAAATGAGGCTGGAGCAACAGTTACGGTGAATGGATTGCGCTATCGAGAGATGATTAATGATTTTTTATGGCCGGAATTGGATGGTATTTATCTGGACCACGTTTACTTTCAACAAGACGGCGCTACGTGCCACACAAGCAACGAAACCATTGATTTTTTACGGGAAAAGTTTCCGGGCCGTGTTATCTCTCGAAGAGGTGATCGCAATTGGCCACCGAGATCTTGTGATGTGACACATTGCGATTTCTTCCTTTGGGGCCACGTGAAAGACAAGGTCTACGCCAACAGCCCAGCGTCGATTCAAGACCTCAAAGATGGAATTCGTGAGGCTATCGAGGACATAGGGCAGCCACTTTGCGATTTGGTTATGGAAAATTTCATGAAAAGGATATGGTCCTGTAGGCATGGTCGTGGTGGTCATTTGGCTGATGTTATTTTCCATCATTAACGGCATACCTTCCTCTTTATAATGTAATAAATATCCGATCATTTATCTTAAAAAATGGCATATTTCTTTGAATATCAAAATGACACCTCTTATTGGAAAACCCTTTATTTATGAAACAATATGGTTTGAAGAAAGTTAATTTTTTATAATTATTCAAAAATCAATAAAAAACATTGATTTGGTTACTATACAGTTAAAAATATTTTATATTAAAAGATAACATATATCACAATATACATTGCAAACATTCATGTTTTTATACTTCATATACACAATTATGAACATTACCAGTAATCAAAAGAATTATTAGTTGACGTTATTTCAGTGACACTCAAACTTCCCTTAATAATTTTTCGCTCCTCCTCATTTGGCTTTTTATTATTTATTTTTACTTTTGTAGTTTCTTTTTTTACTAAAGTAAAATGACTGTTTCTTTATTTTATTCTTGTTTGCTGGCTCTTGTATCATACTGTTATCTATTAATTTGAAAGGGTCATTGTTTTCAATTTTTAGGTTTTTTGATTTTTCTAATATAAACAGATGTTCATCTGAGTAATTTTCATTATTTATGTTGGAAATTTCTAGTAATAAATTTAAGTTTATTTCATTTACAATTTTTTTCCTTTCCAGGCTTTTAATACACACAGCAGCAGAATTGCTTGCGGGCATTTTTAGCTCAACTTTATCCTATATTTTGTTTTTTAGATTACAACTAGTCTTCATTGCAAAATTATCAAGACAAACTCAATGTATATGCTTGCAAATAATAGTCTTATATACGTTCGTGTTACTTACTAGGTATTCAAGTTTTCCAGGCTTCTGTCCTTTCAGTATATTATCCTTATTCCTCGTAATTGAACTCGCAACCAAATAATCTTTAAAATATTGTGAATTACGATTTTGAAAAAAAATTACCATTTCTTCTTCATAGCGCCAGTCTTGAAATCCTAAAAAAAATAGGTTATTACCCACACATAGGGGTAGTAGGAGAATGTTTAAAAATTTTAAAAAGCAAGTTGACAATAAATCACTTTTCAATATACATACCTTGATAAGAAGTAAAAAATAATTTTTCACATTTGTCCAGTTTCACATTATGTTTTTATCATAAATAATATCTTATATACTTGTTTTTCTTGAAGAACAAAGGCAATTTTCACATTTGAACAATGTGGATTCATATGGATATTCAGTAATAACTTTATCTGAACCATGAACCATAAAACAATAAACACCCGTTTTTGAATTTGAAAACTACTGAAAATTTTTCTTTTTTAAAGTAAACTAAACAAACCTTTGAGTTAAAGCTACTGTAAACATTGAAAAAAATAGAAGCATAACCGCAAATCTAATGATTGAAAAATGACAGCAAATGGACATGTGCATCCAATGGATTGTATTCTTACATCCAACCGCTAGTCCTTTCTATGGGAGGAGCTAAGAGCCCTGTATGCGCGATACTTCTCTCGCCTGACAGCCACTACCAACCTGAAAAATATATATTTTACTGGATTAGATGAGGGGTGTCACGCATCGGGGCTCTTAGCTCTGCCAATAGAAAGAAAGGTACTACTGACCTATTTGTCTTTGTCTCTTTCTAAGCGAGAATCAACGTATCTTTCCAAGCGAGAATCCGCGGTCTAAAAATAATAAAACTAAAGATAAACTTGACAATATATACTGAGTGGCCCATAATTTCTTAGACGATATATTTAGTTTTTGTAAACGGGCTTTGTACAAAGTTATTACGTCAAATCGGTGGCAGATCCAGCCTCTCTCTTTGGGGGGGGGGCGGTGATATCACAAAATTACAATATGTCAAGCGAAAGCGAGTTGTGGATTTGGGGGGGGGGGGAGACACCAGCAACATTCCTATTTTTAGTGGAAAAGGCAGGGTCGGGTTTATTTTTCTGAATTTAAAGCTCTTGGAAAGGGGGGGGACGATCACAGAAAAAAACAAGTTCCCGACAGGGGGGAGCAGCATACACATTCCTAGTATAAGAGGCAGAATCGCAAGAAAAACAAGTTGTCAACGGGGGGGAGTGCCAGCAGCATACAAATTCCTAATATAAAAGGCAGAATCGGTTCTATTTTCCTGAACTCAAAGCTCTTGAGAAGGAGAGGGGCGATCGCAAGGATACACATTCCTATACTCTATTCAAGAACTAGAAAGAGTAATAAAACTGTTACCGAAATCTCCAATGTAAGTGCTCTAGTGCCGCAGATAACTGAGGACTGCCGTAAATCTAATTATATTTAAATATTATAAGCTTTTATAAATTTACTGCAACAATAAAATTTCTGATAGTTCAGTTTAATTTCTGTCAGTGAGCAAAGTACATCTTGCAGGGTGTCCTTAGTGATTTATCTTGTTTGTGCTTGTTTTTATATTTTATTTGAGATTAGTGAGATACCCAAAAGATATGGCTTCCACATCTATATTTATTCCAACATCGTTAAACCAGGGCATTTTTTCCTCAACGAAAAACCTATTACGATGAATGTTTATGATGCCTTAAGATATCAATATGTAGATAATAATGTTAAAAGCTTTCTTACGATGTGTTCCAACATGACAGGAGTTGGAATTGCTACTATGTACCGAATATCGAAGGAGAAAAAAACGACTGGAATTGTTAGTACTCTCAAGCCACATTCGATCACAGGCAGACGAAAAACCTCGTTGGAAGAAGAGATGTAAACTGCAATAAAAGGAGTGATACATACATTTTATTATGAGAAGCAGATCCCAACCGTCGACAAAATTCTAACTAAAATTAATGAAGATCGGGATTTACCTGAAATTAAAAGAACTGAGCTCTGGAAATTGCTGAAAACTTAATTTTTGCTGGGAAAAACCAGATAAGAAATATGTTCTTATAGATCGTCCGGAAAATATCCGTTGGAGAAGGAAATATCTCTCTCAAGTAAAAGGTAGAGTTACTAGAAATAACACAACTTTCAAAATTAGTAATTTAACTGAACTTTTGAAAGATTTTTTTTGAATAAAGTTACTGCAGAAAATTGGAAAAAATCCATGTAATAAAAGAATAAAAGAAAATGTGGAAACTCGATCTCATGATCGGTGAGATAGAGGAACCAATTATAATTAATTTGAGCGAAGATAGCTTCACTGACTTTGATTACGAATTAGATACGTAATGTTTACCAGCGTAAACACGATTTATTATTTAAATTTTCTGTAACATATAAAAATTAATTACATTTAATACCTTTTAGTGTTTAATTGTAATTCTGGATTAAGAAATAAATAAACTGAAACTTCAAATGTCCTAAAAATGTTTTTACTTAATAATAAAATGACCGATAGCGCCAATAAAATTTTAATATATGGATGAATTCATTTTTTTATATATGTTTAGTTTTTTATATTTTTGACAATGGGTATTTTGTAAGTATTTAAATTATAACTTAGAATTTTTTAAGAGAAAAAGACTACGTTTTAGTCTGAATGTGCCTAAAACGGTTTCTATGCCAAAATTAAAAATAATAAAAATACAGTTGTGATTTGTGTTAAATATGTCAAAATTATCTATATTTTCTAATGTATGTCAATTATTAAGAAATCAGAAGAAATAAAATAATATTATAAAAACTTTTTATTTTGCGTTTATTACCGAAATTATATTCTATGCTATAAATACTTAGTGATAAAATAAACCTCCTTCCGACGCCTATGACAAGGATTAAAATCCTTTTTAACACTTCACACATCGAAATATCTATTGTTAACCAACCCAAATAATCCATTATTATAGACCGGTATTTTTGATTATGAAATTTCTAACCCATTTCTATGAAAAATATATGTATCTAACAAATTTTGCCAAATATACCGGACTAAAGAACACAGGTATTTTGCGAAGAAAAAAAAGGGTAAAAAATTATTTATTACTCTCTCTAGTTCTTGAAAAACTATAGTATAAGAGGCAAAATCGGGTCTATTTTCCTAAACGCAAAGCTCTTGGGGGGGGGGGGGGCGATCGCGCCCCCCCCTCCCTTGGATCCGCGCCTGCCGTCAAATGCAGTTTGTTTTAGATCACCGAGGAAAAAAAACTTATCGCGAATGCCTTCCGTTTTTGTGTTCACCCATTCTGGTTCTTTTTAATGCGTGTTCAATGATAAAAATTGAAATGTCTTACTGTAAGGGCCTGCTTTCTCCTTCAATATTGTCTTGAAACTTGTTGCGAATTCCAGATTTATTGATATAAATTCCTTCCTTCTAAAAAAAAGTCGGCAGATGCAAAGTCGGGCGAACGTGGTGGATATAGAATTTCAGATTGTCTTGAAACGATTTGTTGACCAAACAATTCTGTTAGAAGCAGTATTGTAGGACTGATCGTATCAGACATAGCTCCATCTCCAAAAAAAGGCAATCATCTATAATAAGCGTTATTGGTCTTTAAAATCACTTAGAAACTTATAGATTACCCTGTAAACTTATTAACTTAAAATAATTTTCTAATATGACATATTCTCATTTTATTTTTAATTTAATAGATTACTTTCTGAACATACACTTCCGAGTAATCATAGACTTTTGGATCAAAGTAGATTATTGACAGGAGATCTCCCGACAAATCGAATCGGCGAAAGTCGGTTATTATCGGAAACTAGTGGACGTATCCTATCTGATCACACTACCAATAGAATCCTGGGAAATAACGATCATTTAACAGGTATGGCACTTTATAGTTTAAAGTTTATAATGCAAAATTTTCTTAGTTGTTTTTTGAAGTTCTAATCAAAATGTTTGTCACAGGTTCTGAACAATCCCGTTTATTATCGGACGATTCTCGGCTACTGTCTGATCAGTCCAGGCTTCTAGACCAGCGCCCTTTATTGGGAGATACGCGAATATTACCATCAGCTACAGCAAATGGAACTGTATCACCTCCAATACCACCATTTGGGGGTTATTCCGGTGTTTCCCAAGCTCCTTATCATCCTACTCCTATAACTCCTAGGACACATGTAAGCTCACCTACGAATGCTGGTTATCACCATCCCTATCCTTATTATCCATAATAAATATATAATTTGTATGAGGGGAAATTAGTAATGTCTGTTATTATTGTAATCTAAATATTCGAAATGTTAAAGAAAATTTTAAATATAAAAGAATTGTATTTATTCTCGTACTCTTACTTGTGATAATGATTAAAATAAAAATTTTATTTATTAGTGTATTCGTGTGATTGTTGTGTAAATATATTTTTTTTTTAGTTATTTTATTGTTTTACGTTTGAATAAAATGTAAAAATTTGTAATTATGTGCTGTGCCAATATATTATTTTATTGTGTAAATAGAATTTTGATTGAGTAAATTTAATAGGTATCAATTTATATCTACTTATAAGATCTAATTGTACAGATTTAGAAGTTTCAAATTCTAATTCTTTGAAGTATAAAATTTCAATTTGTGCATTCACCACGATATCAAGGAAATCTTTTATCTGGCGCGTTTACCATAAATTAAATAATTCTGTATTCGACCCCCTCACATGGGTCCTCAACGAGGAAAAAGTTTTCATGAAAATGACGACAGATACTGAATAAACTTAATCATTCGTCTCCATAAATTATACGAACATTCACTCATATAAACATCCAAACAGCAAGGATTCTTGAATGCCGTCAAAAACGTATTTTTCCCATTTAAAACTATTGAAATTGGCAGGGTGAGCAATTACTCAAACTTCAACTAGCTCTAGAATAGCGAGTTAGTGTAAAAGGCAAAGTTGGGTCTATTTTTCTGAATTTGAAGCTCTTGGAGAGGGGGGGGGGCGATCAAAAGAAAAAACAATTTGCCGACAGGGGAGGGGGATGCCAGCAACATACACATTTCTAGTATAAGAAGCAGAATCGGGTTTATATTCACGAACTCAAACCTCTTGGAGGGGAGCTATTGCAAGAAAGACAAGTTGTCAACGGGGGTGGGGAAGTGCCAGCAGCATACACATTCCTACTATAAAAGGCAGAATCGGTTGTATGTTCTTAAACTGAAACCTTCAACGTACCTGTTTCAGTGCCGCAGGTAACTGAGGACTGCCTTAAAACTAATTATATTTAAATGTTATTGCAACAATAAAATTTCTGACAGTTCAATTTAATTTCAGTGAGCAAAGTACACCTTACATTTTAACCTTAGTGATTTATCTTGTTTGCGCTTGTTCTTATATATTATTTGAGATTAGTGAGATACCAAAAAGATATGGCTTCCACCTTTATATATTTTAAAATCGTTGAACCAGGTTATTTTTTCTTCAACGAAAAACTTATTACGATAAATGTTTATAATGCCTTAAGATATTAATATCTAGATAATAATATTAAAAGCTCTGTTGAGATGTATTCCAACATGACAGTAGTTGGAAAATCTACTATGTACTGAATACTGAAGGAGAAAAAAAGGACTGAAATTGTTAGTAAACCCAAGCCACTTTCGATCACAGGCAGGCAAAAACCTCATTGGAAGATGAAAACTGCAATAAAAGGAGTTGTACATATATTTTATTATGAGAAGCAGATCCCAACCGTCGACAAAATTCTAACTAAAATCAATAATGATCGCGATTTACCTGATATTAAAAGAACTGAGCTCTGGAAATTGCTCAGAAAACTTAATTTTTGGTGGGAAAAAACAGATAGAAAATTTGTTCTTATAGATCGTCCGGAAACTGTCCGTTGGAGAAGGAAGTATCTCTCTCCAGTAAAAGGTAGAGTTGCTAGAAATAACACAACTTACAAAATAAGTTATTTAATTGAACTTTTAAAAGATTTTTTTGAATAAAATTACTACGGAAAATTGGTAAAAATCCATATAACAAAAGAATAGAACAAAATGTGGAAACTCGATCTCATGATCGATGAGATAGAGGAACCAATTATAATTAATTTGAGCGAAGATAACTTCACTAACTTTGATTAGGAATTAGATACGTAATATTTACCAGTATAAACACAATTTATTATTTAAATTTTTGTTTTTGTTGTATTTTATTGTGTATGTTGTTTATTAATTTTTTTGTATTTTTTTATATATTTTTATTTTAGTGTGTCTCACTCTTTATTTTATATGTATTTAATTCCAATTAGCCGTAAGTTTTTTTATTGTTTTATTATTGTATTGGTGTTATTTTCTTAAGTGTGTAAAATTAACATGTTTATTTTATTTTTTGGGGGGCTATCGGATTTCCATGTAATAAAGTAAATTAAATTAAGATATCAGTACAATAGAAATAAAAATAAGTAAGTCCAATTTTGACTGTAACATATACAAACTAATTACATTTGAAGTGTTTAATTGAAATTCTGCAGATGGTTTAAGAAATAAATAAACTGAAACGTCAAATGTCCTAAAAATATTTTTAATTAATAATAAAATGACCGATAGCCCCAAAAATATTTTAATATTATATGGACTAATTTATTTTTTTATATATATGTTTAACTTTTTGTATTTTTAACAACAGGTATTTTGTAGGTATTTACATTTTAACTTAGAATTTTTTGAGAGAGTAAAGCTACGTTTTAGTCTGAATGTGCCTAAAACGATTTCTATGACAAAATTAAAAATAATAAAAATAAAATACAGTTGTGATTTGTATTAAATATGTCAAAATTATCTACATTTTGTAATGTATCTGAATTATTAAGAACTAAAATAATATTATAAAAACTTTTTATTTTAAGTTTATTACCGAAATAATATTGTATGCCATAAATACTTGGTGATAAAATAAACCTTCCGATGCCTATGACAAGGATTAAAATTCTTTTTAACACTTCACACTTCCAAATACCTATTGTTATCCAACCCAAATAGTCCATTATTATAGACCGGTATTTCTGATTATAAAATTTTTAACCCATTCCTATGAAAAATATATTTATCTAATAGATTTTGTCAAAGACATTGGACTAAAAAACAGGTAGTTTGCGAAGAAAAAAGGGTAAAAAATGATTTATTACTCCCTCTAGTTCTTGAATAAACTATAGTATAAGAGGCAAAATCGGGTCTATTTTCCTGAACTCAAAGCTCTTGGGGGGGGGGGGAGGCGATCGCCCCCACCTCCCCCCCTTGGATCCGCGCCTGATTCAGCGTTCAAATAACGGCTAGTTCTGCGTTATATTCTACAGGGGTATGTTCGAAGTGCCGGACCAAATTTATTTTACGGTATTGCTCTTCCTTTTACCCCCTCCAACTTTCTTATTCCCTTTAAATATAACAAATTGGTTGTTTTTGTTTTTCTTGTTCCAAATGACGAGAGAACTATTTATAGAAAATATTTTTAGAAACAATTAGTAAATACAAATATGTGTAATAAAATTTTACTAGATAATCTAGATAACTTCATATCTTATATTTTTTATTAGTCATCTAGTCAAATATTTTTACATGTTATCTGTACCGAATGATTGAGTTTAAATAGTGATGGGTGATTTTTGAAAAAGAACGCGATTCTAATATCGACTTTTTTTTAATAAAAATACACCGATTCTTGATTCATTGATGCAGAACTAATATATTGAATCAAAATTAATTTATATTCTAAATATCGATACATTCAGTATCGTTCATATTTTTATTCTTGTTTTGTTCTGTAACGTCGCTTTCACAAATGCAACAACAAATTGACTGTTATATCAGCGAAATTTACCTGTGAACCTTCGAACATACCCCTGTAGAAGTAGCATAACTTCAGAACTAGGGCCCGGTTGTTTGAACGCTGAATAACGTAATAATATTTTTATTTATATTTGAAGAAGTGTTGATAAACAATAGATATTTAATTTCTTGGTACAGACATACCGATTTTATGCTATCCTTTTCTAATTGCATTATTTAAACGAGTATCATAGGTACGTCAATTCTGAAAACAAAGTATGAATATATGGTTACCTAAATTATTATTATTGTTATTTTCAATATATAAACAATATCTAACAATATTTACCGATAAAAATAAGTTTTTTAATCATCTTTTTGTTAATATTAATTGTAAACTTCGCATTTATAGTAATTTCTAACACTTAAAAACACCGAAAAAAGTCACGACAAGCCATTGAACTGAAAGACAAGATAAGTAAATATGTTTATGTCTGTCAAACATCAAAAAAGCGTCTCCCCCACCGACCATAAACAGCCTTCAAACAAATCTATTGTTTAAATCTAGGGTATGATCGAAGCTGTGACAATACCGTTTGCATGTGTTTATCATTTAATAAAGTATTTTCAAACAATATTTTTCCTGAGAAGTATGATTAAAATAATAATCAACGACAAACCAAAGGGGCTAAAAGCCCGCAAACATATATAAGGAATGCCCCACAAATACAGACTATGGACTGTATATCACAGAATAATAAAAGTTAGCTGGTTGGTGCTGTAAATTGGTGCGGTCATTCCGCTATAAAGACACCCAAGTGTGTCTCTATCCCCTTTTTTGTTATACAATTAAAAAGTGATGAAGTAGATTTGTGCTGCCTTTCTGAAATTCACTACAATAAACATTCGAGTGCGTTCAATGTTTGAAAAAACGCAGTTGCAGACAGTTTGTTCGATATAATTGATAGTGGTAGAGGAGTCGGATCTGATTACAACGAAACGATATAATATTTATATAAGAGTATCGATACTTGCGTATTCTAAAATGAGACAATATCGACACAAAATATCGAATGTCGAAGCTGCATGTATCGATACATTGAAGTATCGATATATATTGCCCGGGTCTACCCGAAGCGCTTTTCTCTAAAACCTCTTGGTGAATCCCCGAAATTAATCCTCATGAAGCCACTTACATCAATGTGAAACCCAAACTCTTCGGAGAATTCCCGATTACGATTTAGGACATGAAAATTCGATAAATGATGATTCGAAAAATCCTTGTATCATCCATAATATCAAATAAATCGTTGACTACTGTGGATAATATATCATTCATATGTTAGCATATGAATACGAGGAACGAATTTCAAAATGTGCTTGATATGAGGATACCATTTTAAAAATTTACCGATAATTATGGAAATTTACCTAATTTCTAGGATACTGTACCGAATTCGTTATATTCCAGGATGGTAACACTACACTAAAGCTTAGTTTGCACGACGCCTGTTTTGCTTCCGGACTGTTTGCTAGAAGCTGTGATGTCCACAGCTTGCTACACTGTCGGAAGATGACGTCCATGCAAGAATTTCTCTATGTGTCATTTATTATTTTTCATGCGTGTTTCTTTGACGGTTTGAGCTGTAATCTTCTATCTTGGACCACTGGAGGCAGCATGTAATGCTTCACGCGCATTACACGGCGACGAGGGAGAGGGGGCGGTATTATGCTATGTCCCTCGCTCCGAATCGCGATTGGCTGGCACACGTTTCGAAATTATGCCATTGTTCGGAGCAAGAGAGATAGCGAGATTCTCATATTTGCCTTTTCTCTCTTTTCCCCAGTAATGCGCGCAGTGTATTGTATGCTGCTTCCAAAAGTGTATGATCGAAGGCTGTAACCAATAGAAAAGTCGGGTCTTGTCCCGTGAGCATGAGTAGGGTCTCTGACAAGGAATGGCGCATTGTTTATGGTCGATTATGATTATTTCAAGACAATTTTTAATGAATTCACAGTGATTCTCATAAATTTGTAAAATTTACTTCTAATTGTAATAAAACTCTGAAATTGATTGTATTTGATATAAAATTCGTTACATTCGCGTCTTATTTTCCAAGTTGTCATTTTACACATAGTGAAATCATCATCTAGAAGTCCAGCTTAGTAACGCATACGTGTGATGCCTGATGATGCCAGCAATGCAAAGGACCCATTACTACATCCGGAATTAGTTATTGGGGCTCAACAGCAGGCAAGCAATTCAACAGTGAAACAAGCGTCACATTTTTTTTTTATACACTTTTTTGTTCTAATCATTTCTGAAAATATTCAAATAGGATTTTTAGGGAATTTAAGAAGAGCCACATTTTCTCCAATTTTCGACATGCAGTCACCGGAAGCACAGGACATTTCTTACATCATTTTTAAGCAAATATTTTATATTTTATAAAAAATATAAAATATGTCGCATATCTGTGATACGTTTGAATTTTGAAAAATTAGTTCCAAATTATCGAAAATCTATTTAAAATTGTCGCAAAATTCATTGAAGATTAAACAAAAATTTTCATTCAAATCGGTGTCAATAATCAGCTGGGTCACATTACTGGTAAGCAAAATTGTTTTAATTTATTTGAAATTAAATTTTCACAATAACCATAAAAATTTCTTACCAGGGCGATGACCAAATTAAGTGAAACAGATTGGAATAAAAACTGTACAAACTAGCTGGGAAGCATAAGTAAAGGTTTATAGGCTAAAATATTCATAGACAGGTTGAGGTAGAGTTTATTGCTTATAGTTTTTCAGAAATATTTTTTTATATCTCAAAAACCAGACATGAGATCGAATTTAATCAAGTACATTTATGCTGAATTTAGAATTTTTCCATTTTATACTTCCAGTATATTACCAAAACTAAATCCTTACCAAGAATTTTTCCTACCAGAACTTTTTCATCTAACTTTCTTGTTCTGGTTTTTCATAAATCAGCAATAACACTCCATTTTTTAATAAATGATTATTTTAATCGTATTCTTTAGAGTCAGTTATCAGTAATCCAAGTGTGTTCTTTTGACTACACATTTGGTCGCTATTTGGTTGATGCTTCGATCATACTCTAGATATAAACAACAATAGATTTGTCTGAAGGCTATTTATGGTCGGTGGGGGAGACGCTTTTTTGATGTTTGACAGACATAAACATATTTACATATCTTGTCTTTCAGTTTAATTGCTTGTCGTGACTTTTTTCGGTGTTTTTAAGTGTTAGAAATTACTATAAATGCGAAGTTTACAATTAATATTAACAAAAAGAGGATTTAAAAACTTATTTTTATCGGTAAATATTGTTAGATTGTTTACATATTGAAAATAACAATAATAAAAATTTAGGCAACCATATATTCATACTTTGTTTTCAGAATTGACGTATCCAGGGGTATGTTCGAAGGACGTACCGATGATACTCGTTTAAATAATGCAATTAGAAAAGGATAGCATAAAATCGGCATGTCTGTACCAAGAAATTAAATATCTACTGTTTATCAACACTTTTTGAAATATAAATAAAAATATTATTACGTTATTCAGCGTTCAAACAACCGGGCCCTAGTTCTGACTTATGCTACTTCTACAGGGGTATGTTCGAAGGGTTAATGCATAGAAGAAGTATACTTCGTCAATAGTTGTAGTGATTATGATTACCTCAAAATAATGAAAGAAAGTGATGAGTCAAACGAATATGGTTTTTGTAATGTATGAAAGAACTATCGAAAATAATTTTTATCATGGCTATGTTTAACTTCATATTGGCCAGACTTGCTTGTTGTCAGTGTAATTTTAGCTTACTCTTTTTTATATTTTTGAAAACGGATAGGAAATGATTTTGTGTACAAGTCTATCGGTTTAACGACGAAACTTTCACCATTGGCGTAGATGGGGAGTTTTCCTAGGGGGGCAACCGGTCAGTAAAAAAACCTTTTTCTCAAGATGAAACAATGAAAATAGTATATTTCGTCAATACTGTCGATTTGTCTAGGGTGGGCAATCAGTTTTGTAGGGTGGGCGGTGCCCACCCTTGCTCCCCCCTTAACTACGCCCATGACTCTCACAATCATACAGTAGTTTTTCCATGTTATATTTGACTTTTACACGATGGTGTCGTTAGCTCGTCGGTAGCGAAGTCGGTTTTTAGGTTACATTTTTTTTTTCAAAAGAGATGTAAACGCAATAAATTTTAATATAATGTTCCGTTAATTCAAGAAATATACTAGATTTCATTTTATACCGTAAAAACATTTTAAAATATTTGTTTTATGCTTCAGTATCGATTATTAAGATTTTCAAATTTTTGACAGTTAAAAACTCAAACATAGAAGGCGCGCGAGACTAGACGGAATAAAAATTGTGAGGTTGTGTGAAATGTTTATAAAATGACTAAAAACTGTGCTTACTATTGATTTATTAGTTATTTTTTGCATAGAATATATTACGAAATACTGTTCAAATCTTGTTGTTGATGTAAGTAATGATTCAGGTGTTAAATATTACTATAGAAATTCATTAAAGTTTTGAGTAAGTAAATATCCTTGAATTTTAAGGTATTTTTCAATTTAATTTTGTTAAAAATCCTTAAAACATGCATTATTTGTCAGATTCCGATTTCTAAGTTACTTATGGGAGAATTAAAGTCAAGTTATTTGTGAATTCTTATAAAATTAGGGCTAGAAGTAAATCAAAGAGTAGCCATCCTTCAAGGGAAAATTCTTATCCTTAAAGTATTTTTTTATTCCTTACATTGTGCTAACTGTGTAAATTTTAACTCCCTATTCATTCAAAATGATATATGTAAATGTTTTAGTTCTTGAGTACTTGATGTGTACATTTCAATATACTTTGTAAAACAAAGAAGTACATTACTCTTTCTAGGTTTAGATAATAAACATGTCTCCGATAGCTCCAGAGAATATACGGTGGCATTTAAAGCAAGTTCATAGTGGTAGAATGTTTGACGTCAATGAAACTGACAATTATATGGTTGGCCGCAATCAGACTGCCCAAATTAGTCTTAACAGTAATAAGACATCTCGAAACCACTCTTCCTTTGTTGTTAATGTTGAAGGACATCTGTTGGTACAAGACTTAAAAGTAAGTACTTATATTTAAGTTATATAATTAAATACTTTGCTCATTTGTTGTAGTAAATCCTTTGACTATTTTATACCTATTGATTGGATTTTAGTTTTAACATTGGACATAAGAGAATAAAAATGACATTAACATCGTTATATAATTGATATATCTAGTTTTAACTGAGTTTGGTTGAGTTATGGATTTTATGTTTTTGTTTAGAGCCTTAATGGAACTTTCGTGAATGGCACACCTTTAGTTGTGTATGTCTTAAAAAGGGTTTTTCCAGGAGATCTGATCAGCTTTGGATTAGCTAATATAGACATGTCAGAGGATGATAGAGATAGGCAAACCTTTTTTGTTGTAGTACATACTGATCCTCCACCTGTTCAGGTAAATATTACTTTTTAAATAGTTTGGTGTCATATTACCTAAAGTTGCATTTTAATCTATGAAATAACTCTTATTGATGATTATTTATAGTTTGAGAAATTGCTGACTCCTATTAAATGGGTATAAATATGCACTATTGTGTTTTGATTAGTTTGATTATTCTTGCTTATTGGTTTTTTACTATTTGTTAGTTAGCATTTTGATGTAAAAGTGAACAGTTTGATGAAAACCTTCATAACTGGATTAAAAATAAGTTTACATATTTCTTAAATAAGGTTCTAATAGCTTCTATTTTTGGTACATAGAAATTCTCTTATTTCAAGGCCATGCAAGCCTATTCTTCTGGATCAGATAAACTGACAGAAACTATTGTATTATTTTTCTTCTTCTTTTCAGCTTTTTATTTATTGTTTTTTTTTAAGTATGTACTATTTAGTAAATTTTTGGAAATTTTACTTAAAATTAATTAACCTAAACTAAAAAATCAATTATTTATTTTATAATTGGAGGTTTGAATTAACCCCTCAACTCAATCATTACAAAATGAATTTTAAAAGTAGCTTTATGGTGCTTAAGCAATATTTTACGTTTCAGTAATTCTTTATGCCCTTGAAATGGGTCTAAGTCTAGGTATATGATGAAAAAGTGATCATATTCAAAATTCTCTAATACCTATCTAGAAAACTATATCAACGAAGGTATCTTTATATGTATTTTATTTACCACCGATAGGTTATTGAAGACTCTTGTTTTTTTAAAAACCACTTTCTCATAAAAACATAGAACCAGTCCACTAACATTTCGCTAGTGAGGTATGGGGTATTTAGAAGGCTCAATTCATGTATTTTCAAATTTAACACATTCAATTGCACCACATCATGCGTCACATTTTCATCAGTTCATATACAGAGAACAATAAAATAGTTTAAAAATATTTTTAATAAGCCACATATGGATCTATTGGGACCATATTTTAAAATTATTGGGAAGTATACCGAGTGAGAAAAACAAGTTTCACATCAAAGTTGTCAAATTTTAAATGAAATACCCTGTTTATTATTGTATATTTTGATAGCATTGGCCAAGTAAGGGTAAGTTACTGTTATGATTGATATACCTAAGGCAAGCTGTTAAGAGATTTTAAATTGAATTGGTTTTATAGTAAAATCATTACAATATATTGTGAAATAAAAATTGTCTCAAAAAAATGTGCAAGGTTGATAAAAACTTACCTTTGATTTTTATTGTCATTAAAACCAAATAACTTTCTTATTTTAAATGGAACACCCTGTATTTAATATCGAATTTATTTTCTAATCTTCACAGTCTTTAAAATTGTATTAAGTTTTTTTACCTATCGTTTATAGTTTTTTAGTAATTTAACATTTTCAATTTTAGACATAAATTTTTCAAAAGTAGGCGTGACGCACTAATCAGTTAAAAAAATGGCCATAATTGGGTTAATAGCAAATACATTCTTTATTAAACAGATAACAAAATTTAAAAAATTTATCAACGCTCAAACTGATGTTCATCTCTTTCTGAAATCACTGTTTAATTTTGATTAACATGTTTGGTGTTATAGAGTGACATGTTGTTCTTATTCATTTTTTCATATTTTTGAGTGTCTTTAATAGTATATCATAAACAATAGAAAAAATCAGGATTTGTTAGATTTGGAGACTTTGCTGGCCAGTATCCACTTATTGGGATATGGAATATCTGACCCATTTCTGACGTTCACTTTACTTTACTTTACTTATTCACCTTTAAGATCAATTTACATTGACATTTAGTTACATCACATATCCAAATAACACTAGCAAGAGGGGGTCAAAGAATTAAAAACTAGTTACACAGTATTAAGTGAGAATAAATAATAATAATGGGGACATACAACTTTAGCAACACACCTTCAATTTTGAGAACTTTAAAAAATTTATCCTTAAAGCCATTGTCATTATTAGCAAATAAAATCAAATATTTATTCACCTTTAACATCAATTAAAATTGACGTGGAGGTCAAATACATATCAAAATTATACAATATACATGAAACACTAGCTATACTTATTAAAAATTAAATAAAAAGAATAAAAATAAAAAGGAACACATAATTTAAATCAAAATCACTTCAAAAATCCTCAAAATATTCCCCGAGTGAGTAGAAGCCCTTCCCAATTAAATATTTTCTTTTCTTAACTTATTCTTAGAGCTATTGTAGTTATTGGCAACCTCCTTGATATGTAATTCCCATGTAGTCCCGCTATCCACTTTCAGACCCAAAAACTTGCCATAGGAGGCACACAAAATTCCTGGAATCGTGAAGTAATTCTTGTTAAAATATACACATTTAGTTTTATCTACATTTAATATGAGTCTATTTTTTTCATTTTTCACACCACCTAGATATGTCACTAATGACCTGTTTAATGGATGCTCTAAGTTACTGAAGAGTTGCTTCTGATAGAGCTATTGAGGTATCATCCCCATAGTTCACCACCAGACCCCTAGTTATATAAGAAGACAAATCATTTATAAACAGAGTAAAAAAAATTAGTGGCCCTAGTATACAACCCTGAGTGACACCCATATCAACATCATACTCACTGGACTCACAGTCATTTAAAACAACAAACAGTTTTCGATCAGACAAAAAGTTAACAATCCAATCAAGCACACTCATCCTTATACCCAAGTTGGAAAACTTACCATCAATATCTCACCATTATATGACGTTGAGATATCTGTCACTGTGTCAATGAATACAAGGTTTGACATTTTAGGAAAGAAGCTGACATTACTTATACAATTAACAATTTTATTAATAATGGTTGTATTTCTATCTTTAAAACCAGAAAAACCATTAATATCTATTAAAGAAATATTTTTTTTAATGAAATAGTTTACCCTGTCGATAAACCTTTGAAACTTAAGATTAAATTTGTATGTTAAAATATTATTTTGATCTTTATATAAATTGAGCACAACCACAACTTAAATCATTATATCCACCACAAATTACAACAATATAGCTTACCAAAATCTTTGACTAATATATTTACATTTTCAATAATATTAACATAATTACATCCTGGCTTTGTAATAGTTTGTATCTTATACATGTTGAGTTTTTGGTTGTTTCTATATCTAAGTCCCCAATCCTTACAGTTCTCATCACCAAGAATCAGAATTTTAGGCGTTGCATTATTTTCTGATTTCCTACAACTGCCACTTAAATTAAAGTTATAACTGTCTTAACTCCACATTTAGCTGAGTGTCAGGGAATTGACTGCTAACATTATGCTTATGCCTTATATTGTCACAAAGTTTCTGGTTAATACACGAGACAGCACAACTTAGCTTATTAACACTGTCATTCCGAGTTTTGATAACTTCATCACGCAGCTTCCTTACTTCATTAGAATAGACATCATTACTCCTTGTTTTGGTCAATTGATGTGATCATGCTTTTATTCATAGAATGAAGCTCTCTTAATACATCTTCAGCTTTTTTTTTTAACTTATCCAAGTTATCGTAATTTCGTTCTGTCCACATCTGCCTTTCCTCTTTTAAAGCAAGTATTTTATTATTTAATTAATTGATTGTAAGTCAACTTTGCTCTATATTCTTTTCAACATTAGATAAGTCATCCATAAAATCTTCTGCTCTTTTTGACATTTTTTCAACATGAACATTCCTTTTGATATTTTGTTTTCTGAGTTTTCCTATTTCATTATTTAGCTCACTGATTTTTACTTCATACTTTGTGGTTTTATCCTCTTACTTTTTTAAAGAATAGTTATCTCTTCTTGTAATTTTTGAATATTCATATCAGTATTAAAACTTCTGTCATGATCAACAATGCTATTTTTACAATCTGGACAGTAAAACAATAAATTTTTTCGGACCAAGGCCAGCATGAGCCTCAGTTGTGTCAGGCCTGTGCAGATTTTGCATATTATTTCTTTGCATAAATCACATGAAGCACCAAATAATTAATCTTCTTTTGGTCTACTCTTGAAAACACACTCGCTGTGACATTTAAAGCAGTTAATTGAAGACATTTTATCCACCCCTCACCTCTTCTTTGTGTAAGTGTTATAACGTAATATGTTAAAAATAATGTTTATCAATGCTAAAACTCTCTCAACATCAGAACGTTACCAAAAAAAGGGACTCGCAAAAAAAAGAACACATTCAACATTCACCAACGATCTCAAATGATAATAAGAAATTGATAAGAATCATTAGTTTATCAGATAAAATATTTTTAGTTGTTTTGTCTATAGTTTAAAAGCAATTTCCTATCAAGTGCAGAAAGATACCAACACACACTTTTTACTCACAAATTAGTAAGTCAAACAGTTTCACACAAGCCAAAAAACGGTCTTTTTCCGTCACTTTAAATCACTTGAAAAGGACAACAATGAGGATCGATACTTGTACGCGTTCATCACTCGCAAATACAGCCGTGATGATTAGTGGAAGTGTGCAGGAGCATCGTCTAGTTGCAGTTACATTCTTTCTCGAATATTTAGTGGAATACGAGGTTTGTTCCAAAAGTATCGAGCCTGTATTCATATATCCGCGTCAAAACTTCCGAGCGACCTCTGTGGGGCATGGGCGTCACCAGTAAGTCTTCACGAACTCGTTGGTGTGCACAGTTACCGACTGGACGTGTCAGTTCGTGAACGGTATGCGTTTGTTTACAGTGTCTTTTTTTCGTTCGTCGCATTTTGTTGTTGTAAAAAATGACGGAAAAATTAGATCAACGAATTTGCATCAAGTTTGGCTTTAATCTTGGAAGACAATGTTGACTGTTTTCTTTGATAATGAAGGTGTTGTGCACCACGAATATGCTCCGAGAGGTCACTTAATCACTAAAGAATACTACGTTGAAGTATTGAAAAGATTGCGTGACGCAGTCAGAAGAAAACGGCCACAGCTTTGGACAAGCGGTGATTGGCTGTTTGACCACAACAATGCGCCAGTTCATTCAACGAACCTTGTGCAGCAATATATAACAGAGCACCAAGTCGTACAGCTTCGCCAGCCTCCGTACAGTTCCGACGTAGCTCCCTGTGACTTTTGGCTCTTTCCCTCTCAAAGGACACCGGTTCGATGACAAAGAGACGGTTGAAACTAATGCGATGAATGCACTGGAGGCAATTCCGAAAACACTTCCTTCAGGAAGTGGAAACACCGCTGGGAACGTCTTATTCAATTAAATGGGGACTACTTTGAAGGATGTCACTCACCGGATGATAAAGAATAACACTAATGCGGAGATACTTTTGGGACAAACCTCGCATTCTCCAACCGTATGCGTTCCAATTGTTCTACTCCACACATCGACATACCATCTCTGCTGACTATCGACGGTTCTAAATAAGTTGGGATTTTCAGCACGGTAATAATGGAAATTATGCCTGTTGATCAATCCGTTATTATGGTTCTAATAGATCTACACATCCCTTAATAAAAATATTTTTAAAATATTTTATCGTTCTCTGTATATAAACCAGGGTGCGCCACCCTGTGTGTATATGTATACATATATAAATATAAATAACTTTTTTTCATGTAATACATTGATAATTGCATGATAAATGTGGTTAATATTTCCAAATACAAAAAAATAAAGAAAACTATATTCTATACTAGCTGAAAGACTTGGGTTTGCACCATTTAATGATAGAAAGTTTGGTAACTTGTCCTTTTTTAAGATAATTAAAAGCTTAAAATATTTTTCGCCCTAATATGTTTCTATAGATTTATAAATTGCAAACTCATTTTCACAGGACATCCCTTCTCCAGAAGAACCACACTCGGCGGACTCTACAACAGATTTTCGAGAAAATGTAGGAAGTATTTCAGTGAATAATAATCAAACTTCTGGAAAAAATATAACGGCAGAAATAAAACATCCTAATGCTTCATTACTTGAATTGCCATCAACATCCGGTCTAAAAAATGAGCCTGTTGACATTATAGACATAACTAATAACGCGGATGATGAACAAAAGCTCGATGTTGACGACGTAGATGATTGTTTTCAAGAAGGTGAAGATGAGGTAAATAATCATCCAGCACCTCAGCAGCAACCAGAGAAAAAGAAAGTAGAATCTAATAATTGGCTGTGCAAACTACCATCTCCAAAAAAAATTTTTAGAAATAGAAGATCTACTACTAATCAAGAAAGGAAATATGGTGTTGAGAAAAGGCGAGTGGCAGAATTCTTTGCTGCATCTAACAATGACACCAGAAGGCATACAATTAGTGATGTAAGTGATGCTCACTCAGCTCATTGCAGTAGAGAAAATGCTATAGTAAGTACATCAACAGAAAATTTAGATGGTAATTCGAAAAAGAAAACTGATTTTAAAGAAACAAGTGTTAAGATTGAGAGGAAAAGACTGAAAAACTCTTCTGAACAACAAAAGGAAAAAGATAATTCAGGGGGAAAGAAATATGTTGAAATTCATGAAAAGATAAATTTACATGAATCTCACATAAATAAGAAAACCCCAAAGGATGTTAATAATTCAGACAATCTCAAAAGTAGTAAAAATCATCATGTAGATCATATTCAGGAACATCCAGAAAAATCCAAAGAATCTGCCAAATTTCCTCCTAGAAGAAAAAGCTTGGTAGAATCAAATCTGGAAAAAGAGAATCACGAACATCCCAATAAAAAGCCTCAAAGGCGGAAAAGTGTTGGTAAAGATCCTAGTTGTATTCAGAAAGATGTTACATCAGAAATAAATAACCAAAGAAGAAGTAAATCGCCTGAGGAAAAAGGTAATAAGCGGAAAACTGAGTCATCAAAAAATTCAAGATCAAGCGTCGATGGACTTGAAAGAGGGCACAACGAGGAGCATAAAACCTTGAGCAGAAAAAGTAATTCTAGCGATCTACAGATGCAGAGAAAAGGAGTGAATATCAAAAAGAGTAAACAGACTGATCTACAACCTGCAGACAAGGTGTCTCGGAAAAGAAAAAGTGACATCAATGAGCATGAAAAAAAGCAAGAGGATGAGCACTCTTCAAAAGGTGACGATCCACAGGATCAGATAAAAGGAAGCAAAAGTAAGCATGATAAACGAGTAGAAAAGATGTCTGCTGAAAAAATATCTAACCAAAGAAAAAGGAGTTCTTCTGAAAATAAAGATAATGAAGAAAAAAAACGTACATCTGACAAAGAATTTTCGAGGAGAAGAAAGACATTAGATAGTGATGACGATCATAAAAAAGTAGATAAAAACAGAAAACCAAATGATGAAAACTTATTAAAAAGAAAAATAACTTCTTCTGATGACGATTTATTAATACAATTAGACAGAGCCATTTCTGGTAAAGATGGCCTGGCACCTCAAAAAGATAATAATGAAAAGAATGAGCAGATGGAAAAGCCTAAACCTGTTGATAAAGACATTGAAACAAATCATATGAAGAAAAGAGAGTCTGAAAAAGGCGAGGAAATAACAACACACATAACACGTAAAAGGGTAAAAATAGGCGATGATGATGAATTTAATTTTAATAGTGATTTTGGTAGATTCAAAAATAAGGTTTTAGAAGAAAAACCGTTAATAAGTAATGAAGATTCTACAGAATCTAGAAACAATGATTCTAAAGAAGAACGTGGTAAAAATCAAAATTATTCTGGAAAAATTTCATTATGTAATTGTAATGAGCCAAGCACTTCTTATCAAGCATGTCCTATTCACAGTATGCATTCTGACAATAGGGATAAGAGTCCAGAAAACAACATTGAAAATACTGGTAATGATCATACAAGTTTTAAGGACCCTAATGTAGAATTCAAATTTAAAAAATCGCTTGAAAAAAGTTTTACTTTGGACCAAGATAATTCAGTCATTTATGATCTTACTAAAGAAGATGATATGGATGTTTCTTGTAGTCAAATTTTCCACATGTCACAAATAGTCAAATTAGAGGAGCAAGATGACACATTTCAGAAAATTAAAAATGAATTGGCTGAAATGGATTTTTGCAATGAGGAGACGATCATGAACGCAGTTCCTATTGATCTGGAAGATATGTCAGGTTTTGAAAATACCCAGGATATTTGCGCTTACTTAGAGGATGATGGTGATGATAATAAGCATGATGACAAATTGATTAGCAAGGAAGAGCACGAAGAATTAGCACAAGTTTTAGAGGAATCGAATAAACTTTCTGGTAATACAGATCAAGTGGTGGATATGGAAATTTCTTTTGATGGTGAAACTTCGTCAAAGGACAATGAAGAAATATTAAATAAATCGATTGATTGCAAAACTTTCTTTGGAAAGCCGAAGTTCGTGAAACCACCCATTATTGAAGCTCATACCATTGTTAAAACAAAGAAAGATATTCTTAAAAAATCACCTGTAAAACCTGTTTCTAAGGAAGAAAATACTGTAAACAAGAGGAAAAATTCTCTAGAAACACCTACTAGTTCTAAAAAATTGAAAGGAAGTCCAAGAGGCAGCGCAGAGCGTCCCCGTACTGATTCTAAAGGCATTCAAATGGAGTTTAAAAAACGAAACAGTGGTTCAAAAATTGACCATAATAAAGTACATAAGGAGTCTATACGTGAGGAAAGACGAAAAAAATTGAAAGAAATTACCGAACGTTCCATTCCAACTAAAACAACTGAACATGAAAATAAATATGACAAGGGAAAAACAGTGAAGGTTTTACCTGATTCCAAAACGAGCCGTGGAAATTTTCTATGTGAACCATTGAAAAAAAACGACAATGCAAAAAAATTTAACATTCCAAAGAGTGGTGTTAAACATTCGGAATGTCAGTGTTACAGACCGGGCAGTTCTGATAAAAAATGCCCAGTCCATAATAATGACACAAAGAAGGAAGGTCATAATAGGGATTTAATGAAATATCATTTAAAGCCAATAGATTTTCCTAAAGTACCGGCTTCAAAATACAATCTCAGGCGGACGAAATCTTCAGGTGATATTAAAGCGGATTTGGCGAAATCGAATGATCAGCTTCAACCCGCAGAAACCCGGTATAATTTAAGACACAGTACAGCTTCAGTTAATAATGAAAATAACATACCTCAAGCTCAGGATGCGGTACCGCGAATTGGTAAAACGGATCCTAGAATTGGTAGACTTGCTGTACCTCCACAACGTGCCGTAGTAAATCCATCTTCCAAACCACTCTATGCAGATCAAAGATTGCAGTATGGATCGCACGGTCAACACAACTATATAAACTCAATGACAACAAACTCTATGAATGGAGTTTCGAGGGGTGATCTCGAATCAGCGAGGAGACTTATGTGGACTAACGGCGGACCGAGTAATCCAAGGAGAAGTCCCATCAAACGTTTGCCTGGTGTAGACGATGTTGTTCAAAAAATGGTGCATTGGTTACCGAATTGGCTTTTAGAGCAATGTGAAATTGATATTAGTGCCCCTGTAAATAATCCTCCTGCGACGAACATTCCATTGAATTTCCAGAATTTTCCTCAGTACTATGATACCTTTTCCAAGTTGATTTTGCTGGAAAATTGGCAATATTTGTTCAAAGGATTCAGAGAAGTTACTGAGTAAGTTTTTTTTCGTCTTAAGTGTGATGCATACTAATTTGTTTGGTAGTTTAAGTTAAAGCGTTTGAGAATGTTACAACAATCAACTGAGTTTTATATACAGGGTGTCCGGGAAAATGTGAGAAATATCCTGGATATGAAAAAAACACGTGGAACGAATACTACAAGTTTATATAAACTGTTGTCGTATAGTCCTCCTTTTCGGACATATGGACTTCCAAAGAGCTGCAATGGAATCAAGTTTTTACACATAATTATTGAATCACTAGGTATATTTCAATTTTTTTTTAATATGATTTATACCAGATAAAACCCTTCAAATTACTCTATAAGAAAGTGTTGTGAATTACTCAGAGCTGCAGGGACTAGGCACTAGCTGTGGCACTCATGATCCCATTTTTTTTACGCCCTGTATGATAAGAACTTCGGACGTTTTTAACATACCTTTAAATATTGACTAAAAATTAAGTACTTTTCAGTCATGTCGCTAATCCTAACCGTTTTTGAAAAAACGTCATTTTATTAAACTGTTAGTTCCCTAACTTCTGTCGGGTTGAATATGAAGAAAAGGAATTTGCCCCGTTCACCACAGTTTTAATAAAAAGTTAAATTAACTGCTTAGTTAAAAACTTCGTAAGAGGGTTCATCATGGGATACGTAATTGAGGACTGCTCTACCCGCCACATTAGCTCAGTATTGTTCCCTATTGGATCGTAATAAAACGTAATTCTGCCTAGAAGTTCCTCCACACTACCGACTAGATACATCAAGGTTTTGAGGTGACCCCACAGGTAAAATCCAACGGCGTTAAGTCGGGAGATCGAGGAGACCAGGTAATAAGTCCTCCTCTACCTACCCAACGATTTAGATAGACGTTATCCAGGTGCTCCCGCACAGCAACACTGAAATGAGGTGTTGCCCCATGTTTCGGCGAGTTTCAAGTGCTAAGTGCTCTATTAAATCGTGGAAAGCGTTCTGAAGGAACTCCAAAGAAAGTTCTTCATTCAATCGAGCCGGCAATACGAATGACCCAATCAAAAAATTACAAATGATTCCTGCCCAGACATTAATTGATTGGAACTGATGTTGATGATGCGAAACAATAGTTGCATGAGGATTTTCATCAGCCCCTATATGTGAGTTGTGTAAATTTATGATACTATAAAGTTACATTATTTCGTTGCTGATCCAATAGCCAGTTTACAAACTGGGAATATCTTCAGGAATCAGTTCGTACCCCTTTTTCAAATGATATGGATATAACAGTTCTTCTTGAAGAACTTCATGTACTATTGTTTTCGAGATATTAAACTGCGCCGATAATTTTCGAGTGCTCGTTGAAGGAGTGTCATCTACAACATTTAAAATATTTTAATTATATACTGTTTTTCTCCGACCAGCATCAGTACTTATTTTCCCAAAATTTCCTAATATTATGAAGAAATTTGATAATATTACTTATTAAATGGAATCGCCTACCATTCTCCGTTAGATGGCGGACAACTCATTAAAATGTTTTCTGATCTGGAAAAGTATGACTAGGATATCTGTCCTGGCTTCCAAAGTATTGCAAGATGCAGGACAATACATCAGATGCATATCTGCATACCCCTATAAACGTGTATTCCATATTTCGAACTATTTCACAATTAATTTCACCACGAAATCTAAAAATCAGTAAATTAATATCTAAGCAAAGAATCAATGTATCAGTAATGTGAAAGTTGACAAGTTCTAAAATGCAGGATATTTTTTTCTTTCATACTTACCAACGTTTGCAACAACAATACTTTGTTTTTGGTGCCGATAAAATAAAACGCACATTTTTGGCGAACCTAGGTCGAACTACAGTTCACAGAATTAGATGTTTTTAACTAAAGAGGTAAACTCTAATTTTAGATAGAATTTTTTTATCATAAGGTTGAAGGTTGAACATTTAATAGGAACAAAGATGTATCTTTTATCGAAATACGCCAAATACTAATTGTAAATTAAATGACGTTTTTTTGAAAATGGTGAGGATTAGCAACATGAAATAAGAGTACTTAATTTTTAGTCAACAGTTAAAGGTATGTCAAAAACGTGTTTTTATCATAGAAGGCGTAAAAAAAAATGGGGCCATGAGTGTAACAGCTATTTCGTCCCTGCAGTTGTGAGTAATTCACAACACTTTCTTGTATAGTATTTTGAAGGATCTTACCTGGTGTACATCATATAAAAAAATTGAAATATACCTGGTGGTTTAATAATTATGTGTAAAAAACTTGATGCCATTGCAGCTTTTTAGCAGCCCATATCTCCGAAGAGGAGGCCTATATGAAAAAAGTTTATATGAACTTGTAGTATTCCTTTCACGTGTTTTTACGTATTCGGGAGATTTCCCACATTTTCCCGGATACCTTGTATATATTTATTTTTTGCTTGTTGATATACCCCTGGACAAAAAAATCGTACAAATGAAGTTGTGTTTAAAATTAATTTTAAAGCACTTTTTAGGTTTTGTATTAATTTTGATATTTTTTTTATTAAGTTGTAGGTGCGGTCATCTTGATCATTATCGTGTAATGAGTTTGCAAAAATTCTATTGAATTTGGTTTTATACTGGGTAAAACCAAAAATTGCATTTTGTCCTAACCATATCTTAACATTTTTTTTTTTATCCATAGCAATATGTTTTAAAGAGAAAAAAATTAAAGGAAATTATGCAATTTATGAACAACAATATCAAAAATTAAAACGTTACAGATTAGTTAATTTAAATAAATAAATAAACACTAGTATCGGATATTGCCTCATCGTGCTCTAATTGCTGTCATTTACGGAATATGAAGAGCCATTCGATGGTTTGGAATAGGCTCTGGTTGTCGGTTGTGAATAAACCTCCCCAACATGTGTTACACGTGCTCGCTCGGTTTTAATTCAGGACTATGTGGCGGGTCAGTCTAATCATTGAAAATATATTTCATCTAATCATTGATAATTCTTGCACTAGGGGGCCCATCGTTATCGTGCATTAGAGGAGAATTCTTACCAATAAATGGAACAATGCAATTGCGTGATGCGCTAAATATTCCTGGCTAAAACCGATAGCAGTTAAACGGCTATTTATGTTTAAAACGAGGTACATTCGGGCTTGTATTGAAATCCAAGCCAATACCATAATACTACTGCCTTCAAAAGGTCTTTTTGGAGATATGCTATTTGCGGAAAATCGTTCTTATCTCTCCATATACGCTCTCAGACAATTGTTAAACATCAAGACAAACGCGATTCGTCTTTGAATAACACACATCCCCACTCTTCGTCTGTCAAGTGTCAGTGTTGTTTACAGGCAAAATTTAATCTTTTCGCATGATTAGCTGCCAGTAAAGCTGGACAAGCAGCTTTTCTTGACTTCAATCCGTGCTCATGTACGGCGGACGGTTAGTTTAGGAACTACTAAGCCACGTACAGAAAATGACTCACCGATTAGTGCGGCAAAGAAAATTCCTTCGTTGAAAAAGCGGCGAAAAAAATCCCTTCTTCTCAGTGACGTGAAAATTATCATGCCACAGTAAGATTTGTTGATCATTGTCCTCATTGTCTGGGAGTGATTATATTCACGGCACCTATTTAAGTAGAATTTTCCTCGCCGCACTATTTTGAGGACGGATTCTTTTACGCCAACACAGTAAGTGTCGGTGTAAAAAATTTCCCTAGAAAATTGTGCGGCGAAGAAAATCCTCCCTAAATAGATGCCGTGAAAATAATCTTTTCCAGACAGTGAGCGACGAATCTTACTGTGGCGTGAATATTTAAGATTTTTTTTGCCACAATTTTAACAAAGGGGTTTTCTTCGCCGTACTTCCGTTGAGTGATTTTCTTCGTAGCCACCATCGAAATAACGGTGGATGTTAGTCCCTTTCCCTAAAGCAGTTAGACTACTAAAATGACCATTGTGTTGGTTTGTGATTCGTGGTCACCCCAATCTTGGACGTCGTGTGTACTCAACAACGAAAGCAACTGATCATATCTTGCATGGCGCTTCTGTCTGTTAAGGCATTGGGCAATGTAGCGTATATCACGATCATCATCATCATTTAATACAACAGCCCGTGCAACATCTTCTGACCGAATCTTAGAAAAAAACTTTAAAATGACAGCACATTGATACTTCTGATAAGTAATACAACTTTCGAGCATACACTGTAAAAAGGAAATGCATTAAATTTAAGGTAAATGTGCTGGAAGCGAATTTCATAAACCGTTTCTTAAATCCAGCCAATGTAATGTATTAAATTTAATGTAATCATGCATTAAATTTAAAGTTTGATCATTGAATTTAAGATATGTTATCACACATTTAATGCACCAACATTAACACGAGGTAAAAAAATTTTGCTACCAGGAAAAGGTGAAAATTTTTCCCGTAGGTAGTGTATCGTCATCTGTACATCGGTTCCGAACTCATTGGTTTCTGTCAGTACCAGCAGACAGGTACACTTCATCATAAGAAAATTGAGTACTTTAAGCAACTTATGCCATATTAAATAAAAAGTTTAGTTCTAGTTGCGCCATCTCCCGGAATCTCATACAATGTACCATGAATATTAATGTAAATTCCTTTAGTATTAGGGTATATATGAATTAATTTTAATGAACAGAAAGTTAAAATATCTTTTCAGTTACTTTATTGAAATTTAAGATACCATTTAATGTACACCGAACTGATATTTCAATGAATTTGCTTTAAATTCAAAGTAAATGTAAATTATTCACGATTTAAAGTACAAAATCATTAAATTTAATGTAGAATGTACATTAAATTTGCATTAAATTTAAGATTATTTGTCTACACCATTGTAGGCAGCTTGCAATGCTTCGCGCGCATATAGATATAAAATAAATTACTGATAATGGCCCGTAAAAACAATGAGTGGGATATGCTCCCCGTTCCAAAAGTCTTTAATGCCCAGACGCTAATTGCTTTCTTTTATTGGTTATTTTGAATGACCTCTAGCATGAAATAATAAACTTTGAATAAAACGCCGCCTTTATATTTAAAGCAAGATTTAACGATAATAAACATCACTATAACCTAACATTTTTTTTGGAAAATTCTTGGCGATAAAACAATTTAAAATGGCAAAGTTTGCTTTCTTTATTGGCTATAGATACATTGAAGACACAAATAACGCTTGTCCGTTTCACAGTTGCGCACTAAAGACCTTGGGAACGAGGAGATAGACTTACATGGATTTATCTACGTCTGTCCTTAATGTTGAGATCAAAGATTGCTCAATATACTCAGTATTTATTTTATATGTATTTGTTCGCGCGTTTTATATGATAAAGAGAAAGAGGGCGAATAAGGGGTCGTGATATCTCTCTCGCTCCGAACGTTTAGTTTTGTTGTTCACCCTTATTGAAATGCGGTTCGGCGCAAGAGATATAGCATGATCCCGTATTCGCCCTCTCGTTGTCTCTCTTTGCCTTGTAACGCGCGCGGAGCATTGCATGCTGCTTCCAGTAGTATATGCTCTGAGAATATAAACAACACGGAACACTTACCGAACCGTTGCTGCGCGGCAAAATGCCAGTGTCGCTTAATTAAAATTTAATGTTTTTAGTTTTTGTTATTACTGTACATAAATTGCATAGTTTCCTTTTATAAGAAAATCTTTCCCTCTAGAATGAATATATTGATACTGAACAAAAAAGGAAATGTTACGAAATGATTAAACCTAAATATCGAATAAACTGTTACAACATTGTATCGTGTCAATGCTTTGACAGCTTGTCCAGAAATTTAGGGCAAAATACAACTTTTGGTTCCACCCTGTATAACACCAAATCCAATAGAACTTTTAGCAAACTCAGTATAAGATTACTATCAAAATGAAAGCGCTTCGATCATGCCCTATAGATTTAACAATAGATTTGTTTGAAGGTTAAGGCTGTTTATTGTTTATGGTCGATGGGGAAGAGGCTTTTTTGATGTTTGACAGACACAAACATGTTTACTTATCTTTTTTTTTTAGTTTAATTGCGTGGCATGATCCTTTTCAGTGTTTTTAAGTGTTAGACATTACTATAAATGCGAAGTTTGCAATTAATAATAACAAAAAGAGGATTTAAAAACTTTTTTTTGGTAAATATTGTTAGATTGTGTTTTCATAGTGAAAATAACAATAATAATTTAGGCGACCATAAATTCATACTTTTATGTATTCTAGAATTGCCGTACCGATAAGGATAGCATAAACTCGGTATGTGTATACCAAAAAATGAAAGATTTACTGTTTATCAATACTTTTTCAAACATAAATAAAAATATTATTACGTTATGCAGCGTTCAAACAACCGGGCCCTAGTTCTGACGTTATGTTAATTCTACAGGGATATGTTCGAATTGAAAGTGCCTACGACGTAAAAAAAAATAATGAAAATCGATACAAAACTTAAAAAGTTATTGAAAATTTAGTTTGAACAAAATTTTTTTTCTGCGAATGCTAGTTACCTCACTTCATTATAAAGCTGTAGTTTAATTGGATTAAGTCAATTAAACTTACTTTGGGGATCATTTTCGTGTATTTGTTGATGTTTCGATCACTAATGAGACTATCTTAGGACTATACAGCGAGATCTCCTGCGTACAGATGAAATTATTTTTAGAATATATTGTGCAGGATAATTGTATTTTTATTTTTATAACTAGGGAATAACAGTCTAGAACTTCATAAAGTATCAAGTCGTACTTACATTTCTAGTATGTGTATACACGGAATCTAGCTGTATAATCCTGAGCAAGGTCGCGTAGAGATCAAAACGTCGACTAATATAAGAAACTTGATTCTCTGAGTTTTATTGAACCAATCTAACCAAAACTCAGCTTTAAAATTTTGTTTGTTCGTTTTTTTTGTTCAGGAGTGCATTTATGGCAGTATCTTTTAATTTAACCGATTACATATTCACTAGTATTGTTCTTATTGTATATATTGAAACTACAAAATACTTGAGTCAGTTAGGAAGGGGTAATTCCAGTTTCCTTAACTGCTGTAAAGTAATGTTATATTCAATTCAAGTAATGATTTTAATTATCTCTACTATTTATTTTGTAAGTACGTTTAAAATACTGGTGGAAGTGAGGTGATGGAACTAACCGAGGTTAATATATAAAATAGAATTACATAGGGCTGGTAGTTCGAAAAGTCCCGAGAGTAACATATAAAAACACAATTTCTTGGCAAAATACGACTTTGTTTACGAACATAGTCTCCTTCTAGAGTGATCTGATTATTTCCGCACCGCTCTGACATTTATATGCCTTCCTTATAGAACGATTTGTCCACCTTCTTCATTGGAGCCAAATTTCTTTTCGGTAAGCTTTTTTTTGAGGTTGGCGAACAGGTGATAGTCGCTGGGGGGCCAAATCTGGAGAATACGGTGGATGCGGAAGCAATTCAAAATGCAAATGATGCAGTTTTGTCATCGTTGCGATTGATTTGGGACACGAAGCGTTCGCTTGGTGAAAGAGCACTTTTGTGTTCTTCATTTAGGGCCGTTTTTTCGCGATTTCTTCGTTCAAGAGCACCAATAACGCCATATAGTATTAGCTATTGTTAGTTTTTCCTTTTCCAACATAGTCGATGAATTTTATACTAAGCTCATCCCAAAATACGGACGCTATTACCTTGCCAACAGACTGTCCACTCAGCTGATTGTTGATTGACTTGCTGATTTGACTACGGAGTGTAGTGATGGATCTATGTTTCATCCATTTTTACATATAGCATGAAAATACTTCAAATACCCTGGCAAAATATCGTATATATGGTCTATTAATATCTTTACGATGTGAGCTATCTCACGCACTTTTACTTTACGGTTTAAAACGATTTTGTGATTTTTTTTTATATTTCCCCTGCGCGTTCAGGTTCATTTGTGTCTGTACGATCGCGTTTGAATTCAGCAAACCAGCGATAAATGGTTGATTTCGACGTAGCGGATTCTTAATAACACTTTCCAAGCCATTCTTGAGTTTTAACGGTATTTTTTTTCATCAGAAAACAGTTGTTTATCAACGTACGAAATTCCTTTTTGTCCATCATTTTGAAAATATCAGGAGGTGCGTTACGAAAACGTCAATACCACGATGATTAATGGTCAAAATGCCATCAAATTTTGACACGTATGGTTTGAAGGTTGATACGTTGATACAAACTAAAAATCGTATGGATATGTTTTTTGAGTTGCCATCTATATGACAGTCTCGGGACTTCTCGAACCACCGGTTAACTACTAAAATTGTTAATTAGATAGTTTTTTAATGTGTTCAGGTGATTGGGTTCAATTTATCTATTACTTTAGATTGTAGAATATTTGTAATAAAGCATTGGTGTTCTTATTATTTGGTGGTGTTTTTTTGTAGCTTATTTGTGATTTTTATTAACAATAAGTAAAAAGGGACATTTAAAATAATTATTTCTTAAATGAAATAAAGAGCTGGGATAGAAATTTGATGATAATAGAGGGAAAGATAATGTCAGAATAAGCGCGAGAGAACTACGATATAGTCTATTTTTTGGCTTCAATATTTAACGAATCTGCAAGTTAGTAAAAGGAAAAGCATGTCTATTATAAAACATAATTGTTTTAGATGTTCCTTTCTGTTTAATATTGACCGGTCACAAATCTTCTTTGCGTTTTGATCTGCGAATTAAATTAATGAAACAACTGTCGCTAACATAATTACCGCTAATCGTTATACTGGGTATCTATATAGTAAGGTCCAGAAGTTTCCTGTCCGATTTATAAAATAAATAGTAAATCAAAAATATTATTATTTCAGTATATTCACCTATTTGATCTGAAGAAATTTAAAAACGTTAAAAATAATTTAAACCAACGAGATAAACAAATGTATGAAAATAGTTAGATCCTTTGCAGAGGGAAAAAGAAACAATATCAGAGCGAAAGGAACTAATAAACAGTAGAAAAGTTCTACGAAATAACATCATTACCATTATCATCATGGAAGAGTAAGTGCCAATTTTCTCCATCTCGAGATGCCTTCGTCCAATTTGTGCATATTCATTTGATATCATCAATCTTATTGGAGGAAGACCTCTTTTAAAGGCTTCAATTTTTGGTCTTCACCAAAAGCTACAGAAATTTCGGCAAAGTGCAAAATGTAATGAGACTCCAGATATGACAAGAGGAGATATCCGTTAGACTCCTAAAGAAATGAATAACCATAAAACAAACACCTGGAGAAGATGGAATCGTTATAGATGCAATTAAGATAGGCGGAGATATGTTATTGGACAAACTCCGCGTCTGTTGAATTTGTGTCTCCAAACACAGGATATTCCATTTAAATGGAACAACTCAATCACGATCTTGCTCTTTAAAGAAGGAGAAAGTATAGGATCACTGAAAAAAGTTGCACACTCAAATATTAACATCTAGATTGGAGCAATAATTAGGCTTATACGAAACGGTGAAACAGATCGGATTTCGCTCAAGTTATGGAACAATCAACCATCTACCATACAATGTAACCAGTGGCTGTTTCATTGATTTTCACAAAGCCTTCGACACGGTGGAATGACCAGCTATCTTAGAAGTCTTGAACGGATGTAGAATCGACCACAGATTTTCGAATATCATTCAAAATATATCTGGAAGCGTAATAATAACGATAAAACTGCATGTTAGTATCAAGAAGCAAACGAATTAAATATGATGGAAAAACACTCGCCCACATCCGTTTTGCTGACAGTATTGTTCTTATAACAGATAATTTAGGAAACTCGTACCTATTCAACAAATAGAAATTCAGATGACACAAATTGATACAATTAAGACATACACATACCTTGGTCACGCAATAAAAATAAGTAGAGACAGTCAACCAGATGAATTAATAACATTTGACTGGGCAGGTTACTACACGCTTCGTGACCTAAAGTCAAGAGCATTCAATCGGTGTGTGTTTTCCGATGTTCACGTATGGTACAGAAACATTAATGCTTATAAGATCATTGGTAACAAAACTTCAAAAAAGACAACGAAAAAGGAAAATATCAGTGCTGGGACTAGGTTTGGGAAATAGGGTTAGAAACGAAGGAATTCCCAAAAGAATAGCATGGAAGATTTCAACAGAGAAGTGGAGATGGGCGGGACATGTGGCGAGGTTGAATGAAGACAGATGGACGAAGAAACTTGAGTGGCGCGTGAAAACTGATAAAAGAGGCCAATGTAGACAGATTTAATCACTTTTTATTTTGATACATTTTTCACAGGGCTTTTTTTATCCCTAAAAATAGTTCCAAGTCTTGTCCTCAAAATGCACCAAAACACTTCACTTCATCTTAAAAAAAAAAACACTAATGGTATCGGTATTATTAAAAAGATGAACGGAGAGCATATAGAAAACCAGGAAGAAAGTGTAAAATTTCTTCTACACTTCCCAGGTTCCAACCCTTTAAATAAAGACGAACTTAGAGGGAAGAAGCTCTAGGAATTCCAGTAGACGCCTAGCAGGAAAATCTTCACCTACAACAAAATAAAATGGATGATGGAAGCTTTAAATCCTCCAAATCGCTCGAAAAAGACGGAATTTTTCCATCCCTACTACAAATCGGTCTGGAAATAGTAACACGTTCAAGTCCAGCTGCGCCTTACGTTATATACTTTAAGCATAGAGAGAGGTTAAAGTGACGTTCATACCGAAAACGGGAAGACGCCCATCGTACTGCCTAATCAGTCTCGTAAAAACAATGGAGAAACTTGTCGTTCGACACCTAAGAAGTGAAATCCTGAAACATAAATCGCTTCACAAAAAACAATTTGCTTACCAGGCCGGCAAATCCGCAGTCAGCGTCTTACACTGTCTAGTGGGTAATCTGGAAAACGTAGTGATTGCAAAAGAGATCGCTTTGAGTGCTTTCATTGATATAGAAGGACCTTTTGACGACACCTTACATGAATCCATAGTCAGAGACCTTGAGGCAAGGCAAACGAACTCTCCCCTGACAAGATCGATTTAATCAAAATCAGAATCAAAAGCAGAATTATCACTGCATCTATTGACAACGAAGCGGCGACAATCGCTACAGTCAGAGAATACCCTCAAGGGAGAGTTTTGTCACCTCTGCTGTGGCTCCTGATCGTATAGTGCGAAATATAAGAATATGACTTTATATTTCGCACTATTATAAAGGCCGGTAGTGAAAATGTTTAGTCAAGCAATGTTATGGTTGGCTGTGTTAGTGTATCATGAAAAGGTTTCAACTAAGTGAAACTTTTTTTAATTTGACGTCATCATTTTAACGATAAATATTCTCAAAACAAACGTTTAAAAACGATCCTAGGTTAAAAATTCGTGTTTGTCAGATTTGCCATCGCAGCGCTAATATGTTGCGACGTTGATGATATATCTTAATTTTATTCGCGAATCCGATATACGGGGATGGAATGAAAAGTTTCCCGGTAATACTGAAGCAAGATGACGTTTCAAGGTGACGTTTCAGGAAACTCTTAATCTCATCCTTGTATAAAAAAATACTTATGTGTTTTAACTTTGCCGCTTTATGTGGGTTGCCAAATAATCGCTGTATTGTTGCTAACAACTAGGAATAAAAGTAGACTTGATGTTTAGTTGCATCTAGCATGTTTATTTAATGGTAAGTCTACCTGGGCTTTTAGAGACTTAAATATTTAGCGATTCTTCTTTTTAGCGAACCTAAAAAAGCAAAAATTGAACATGTACGAGTTGCAAACGATCTTATGACTTTGGATTGTATAAGTAAGTAACATGAACATGTATAGAAATGTGTTATTATTTTGAAGAGGAACATTTACATTATCAAAAAACTTATTTTACACAAATACTAGAAACTCAAAAAATCGAAAAATAAAAACCTGGTGGTCGACGAACTGAAAAAAATAGAATACGGGAGGCATTATTTCGGTAATATAAAAATAAATGCGGAAATAGATTCATATTTCGAAGGCGGCGTGACGATTGAAAATCGAAAGATCAGTACATGCGTTGACGTTTCGTCAAAATCGAAAAAACGTTTTGTAACTAAGGATGATACTTATTATTACCTCGTTGATTTGTAAATTTTTATAATTGTTGGCCTGTTGCTCTTTAAACACGTTACAAATTACAATTCAGTGTGTTTAAATACCGGCCGTCCGGAACAATATTTACAAAATAGTTTTAAAAAATTATAACTTCGACAAGATGTATTTCGGGAACTGTCAATTTTTGGACAAAAGTGAATTGGTCTAAATCCTCATATTTTAATGTCAAGAAGTTGCACTAGCGTTTTGTTCTGACCTTTTAGAGGCACCATGTATAATTATTTTTGAAGACTCCATGTTAGTAAATGTCCCTCTGCAAAATGATATTAAATTTTTGTCAGTATTTTTAGTGAACAGTTTACAAAATCACTGTTTTTTAGGTTATATTAGCCAAAAAGAATTAAGACAAGGCCATTATTTTAAACTGGATGATTTTTTATTACTGGAATGTATTGTGAGTGATAAAACTCAGACCTACATGTCACTTAGCTTTGGATACATACAGAAATGTTACAAATCGACGATTTCTAATCATGATTTAATTTCTGTTCGACGTAAGTAATGCAACAATACTTTCACATATTATATTAATTAGGTAATGTGCTGGTCATTTAGTGTTACTAGATATAAGCCCGCTGGAGGATGTTCGGAAAGACAGTGGTAATTCATGGTTACTTAGGCTTTAATTTTTTTTGACATAACTTTTTATTAAACAATTAATGTGTGAAAAAACCTTTTTTTGAGTTGTAGAAAAAGTTATTCGTTTGTCGAAAAAAAGTTTCAAACAAAAAATGTGGTCCTTAGAAATACCTACAAAGTAATGAGAAAAAGAACATTAAAACCAACTTATTTCTTCATTAGTTATTGCAAGAAAACATGCTAAAATGGGTGTTTTTACAATTGTTAATAAACAATAGAAAAACATTGTACATACTTCATACTGCGACAAAAGAAGCCTCTTGAATAAAATAAACATGCAAAATTTCACATAAAAATATTCAAATAGTGTGTGCATAGTGAATTTGTTTATAATTCTTGGGGTTGTGTCTAATTGTTGATTCTCAGCGATCGGGAGGTCACAGGGGGATCTACGGGTGTGCAAATTAAATTTCAGGACATATTAGTAATATCATTGACGAATTATACTAAGACGGCTCATTCTTATGGAAGGATTGGAAGCGCTAAGTATTAAAACTCGGCCATTGATAAAAGGTAGTTTTTACTATAAGTAGTAAAACGGTAAGGAATGATGTATATGCCGTATTGTATAGTTGATCTAAACTACGGATACAAGTTTTTTTATCCCTTACTTTATTATATTTGTTTAAGTTTACAAAGGGAACGTTGTAATGGTGAAACCTTTCAGTAAAACTTCATTAGGCTGCGGCAACCTTACATTTAAATCGATAAAAAGGTGGAGCTTACCCTTCTTACTCGGTAGGAAGAGATATGCAGAATTGCCACGTTTTCAACATAAATCCGAAAATTTAAATCTTTTATACTTGTTTCTAACAAAAGCATGTATATCACATTAAAATACTGATATTTAATCATTGACAATATTGTAAATTGCTTTTTATGATGAGACGGTGTACCAGTTTGCGTACCGTTTAGGAGCGTCAAAATTATAGCACAGGATAGGAATTCTTGGTATATTTCTTCTATGGTAATATTGAAAAAAAAAGAAATGAAGGATTGATTTTAAATTGTTCAATCAACAAAGTTAATGTTCATTTTTTCATTATAAACAAATAGAATACCATTTCGACAAATAACGATATCGAAATGCCGATAACTGGAGGCGATTGCTGATATTTTTGCGTGAATAGAGTTTTTTTAATCACTCTGGCGTTTATTAACATTAAGGAATTATTTTAGTAGAAATTCACAGGCCATTGCTTAAACTGTCGTATTCGGAAGTTTTCAATTCGATTATTTGAAAAATGTTGATGTGACCGTAGTTTAAAGTTGCAGAGTTAATGTGGGTGCGGTGGTGGGGGATCGCCGTAGGACCTCCCATCTCTGAAAATAAACAATTTAACGCATTCCCAAAAGTTATAAACAAATTCACTGTGCCAAAACTAGTTGAATATTTTTTCTTGCAATTTCGCATGTTTATTTTATACCACAAGAGGCTTCTTTTGCTGCAGTATGAAGTATATGCAATATGTTTTTGAATTGTTTATTAACAATTGAAAAAATAATAATTTTAACATGTTTTTTTACAATAACTAATGAACAGATAAGCCGATTTTGATGTTCTTTTTATTTTCTAGGTATGTAGGGATTTTGCTTTTTTCTACAACTTAAAAAACTATTTTCCACACCTGAATTGTTTAATAAAAAGTTATGCCAAAAAAAAAATGAAGCTTAAGAAACCATGAATTACCACTCAATTTTTTAAAAATTATTATTCGGCTGGCCTATCATAAAAGAAAATGTTTATTTTATTCTTGTATTTTCAAGGTTCAAAACTTTATTAACTTATTAATGCACTCGCCAATTTAAACTCCTTACTGTCAACTTAGACCAATTTTATGGTTGGTTCATACTTCCAGAAATTATCATCTATCACTAAGAATTCCCACTTGCAAATTTATTATTTTCATCTGTTTCTAGTCCCAATTAAAAATTAACAACTATCAATTATCAATAAGAAGTTTTAAAAAAGTTGGTATAACTCGTGTTCTGCTTTCGAATGTTGTCGATTAGGCTGATGTTAGCGGCCAGCGGCCAAATCGAGATACAACCTGCTAAGTATACATTAAAATTATATATTTAAAACATCATAAAATCAACATTTATTAATACTTTCATGTGATCTTTGGTATTTACGTTTGTTACAACTTTCTCTAAGTACTTAAACAGATTATATAATTTGTTCTTCAAAAACAACCTCAGGAATCAGGTTTAATTATATCATAAAATCCATATTTATTAAAATTTTTCAATATTTGCAAGTAACACACCTATATGGATTCTTTAAGTTATTTCCTCAAGACGATCCCAGCAGCCAGGTTCAGCCCTTAATTTAAAAGGATCACAAAATCCTCATTTTTCAAAATGAGGTGTTTAGAGGACTTTATTATAAGCTTAGTTACCAAAAATCACCTAATAATTTTGAAAGATGTGGAAATTAAGACACTTTTAAAGTTGTTGTTATTGTTAGCCTGATTACCAAACATCACTGGAAAATTTTGAAAAATATGGAAATTATGAGAATTTTAAAATAAGTATTGAACCTTGTCCGCTAGGGTCGTCTTAGGGGAACAAATTATGAGACCCATAAAGGTGTTTAGAGGACTTTATCATAAGCTCAGTTAGCAAAAATCAGCGAAAAATTTTGAAAAACGTGGAATTTACGACCCTTTCAAAATAAGGGCTGAACCCCGGTCGCTAGGATTGAACTAGGAGAACAAATTATGTGGCCCATATATGTGTTTAGAGGACATTATTATAAAATTAATTACCAAAAATCATTGAAAATTTTGAAAAATGTGGGATTTATCACCTTTTTAAAATAAGGGCTTAACTCTACTCGTTAGGGTTGTCTTGGGGGAACAAATTATGTGACCCATATAGATGTTTAGAGGACATTATTGTCAACTTAATTACCAAAAATCACCGAAAAATTTTTAAAAATGTGGAAATTAGGACAATTTTAAAGTAAGGATGAACCTTGGCCGCTGGGGTTGTCTTAAGGAAACAAATTATGAAAAATTTTGGAAAATGTGAAATTTATGACCCCTTCAAATTAAGGGCTCAATTCTGGCTGAAATCCGACTGCCGGTATTGTCTTAAGGAAACAAACACCATATAGGTATTTAGAGGATATTATTGTAAGCTTGATTACCAAAAATCACCGAGAAATTTTGAAAAATGTAAACATTATGACAATTTAAAATAAGGGTTGAACCTTGGCCCCTGGGTTGTCTTAGGGGAACAAATTATGTAACCCATGAAGGTGTTTAGAGCATTTTATTCTTCAATTTAAAAAATCTTGTAGGTAGTTTACGCCAGATGGTGCTAAATCCATCCTTGACTTTAATCTTTAACGATTTTCATATGTGAGAAGGGTACAATTTCTTCGAAAAATTTTTAAATACTAATTTGAGCTACATTGCTTATGAACCTCATAAAATGTTAAGTTCTAGAAAAACAGATAAACGACCCAAAAGTAATAAAATGAAAAAAACTGGAAAGAAGGTTAAAAATGGGGAAAAAATCGATATTTTCAAGTCGAAGAAGAATATAAGAACCTAAATACAAAAGCTACACTTTTTTTCAGTGTTTCGTTTGCATTTAAGTAATCGTTTAGATCTTTAAAATAATAAATAAATATATGTTTTTTTTTTGCATTATCCTTCTGAAAATAAGTCATTTTTCAAATTTTCGAAAACAGACCTCTGTTTAAAGGGTTTCTCTGATTTTTTTTTAACCAATCTGAGTTTTTTAAAGAAGAAATTGGCGGTCTTTTTCAGATGAAAAAAAAACAGGACTTTATGAGTCAAGAAAGAATCAAAACTTTAGATTCTATGGTTTAAAAATCAAAACTCTAGTTTTGGGTAGCATTTGGAAATATGGGTAAAATGGGTAAAACATAGCTCATTTTGCTACTTTAAATTGACGTATCTTACCTTCTTTTTTAACAGTACAATAACATTTTTTTTTCAGATATTTTTGAAACTTGAAGCGCGCTGTGCTGAATATATAATATGGTTAAGAGGCACAGTGTTGTCAAATTGTGTAATTAGGTCATAACATTTAAAACTAAGGTCGTTTTGACAGTAGGGTGTGTTAGGGCCAGTAACGTTAGAGGTTGTAAAACTCGTAATTTATAAATACTTTGTTTTTAATTTATGAACACAACACCCTGTATATATTAAGACAGTACTAAAAGAAATTAATTTATTGCGAAGGTAGGCCTAAGACCTTAAATTATATTATCACTGATCGCGATATAGAGCAAATAGAAGTTTGGAAAATATTTAATCCAGAATCGTCAAATTAATTCCTCAATTTTATTCAGTGATAGTAAAATACCTTTAACGTCTTTGGGCTGTCTCGCAAGTACAGGACCGGACTGAGACCGTGGCAGCACTTAACACGATTTAGACTTTGAAAACAGTAGTGTAAAAAAATGAATCCTTAAAAATTCTAAGGACCAAGAACGGGTATCCGTTTAAGATGGAAGCTGCAAAGATCAGAAATTGTTCTGTTTCTACTTCCTGATGTCCTATATCCTTAAACGAACTTGTCCGGTTCGACCCTGTACAATAAATAATTATAAATAAGTAATAGATTTTTTATTTTCTTTTTATTATAGAGGAATTGCGGCAGGGTAAGCGACATAGAATTTTTTATAGCATTACAGCAGTGTTTTTTGCATGTGTTTCATTTACTAATTTACCCAAAGCATTGGTGAATCCGTAATTAATTCTAGAGTGACTTATAGACGGTAGTAAACTTTTAATTACATATTTGAAGTTTTGCACATCGGAATTGGTAGCTTTATTGATTTTTCGATATTTAAAGGTAAAAGTTGAAGATATTTTTTATAGATTAGAAACGTACGGTTTAATCCAGTTGAGATTGTTTGGTTAGTAATTTTTAAAAACAACTTTAAGTTTTTGCATATGCTGTTCACGTAGTTTTTTTGAGTGACCCTGTATAAACACTTTATCGCACTGTCGACCGTTACATTTTTACCTCTTAGTTATCAATAGAGTTTAGATTTTTCCAACAGTAATCTTAAAGTAATCGATATACAGGGTGAAAACCTTATTTGAAATAGACTCGAAAACAAAATGACACACCATTTTAGAGAAAACCAAAAACACGTCAGTTTAGATTTTTATTTGGACACATATCTGTTTCGTGAGTATCACATCCTTTTAAAGGATGGAAACCAACCTCTAGATCTCTTTCTCAAATAGAAACAACGCACATTTTAATTTGCAGATTTTTAAATTGGTAGATATGATTAATCAAAAATTCAATTTATGTTCATTCTTTTTGAAAATGTTTGCCAAATCCTCATACATTGTGTCCAATTGCCGTTATTATTTGCTTTATCTTTTTTTTTTAAGTAGCAAGCTACTTTCATGGCTTTGGGCCGTTCAGCCATGCAGCCAGTCACACTTTATTAATATCAACAATTATACAAATTATATATACTTAAAATCTAACTAAACCTAAGGACAATCACAAACAACCAAGCCTGAACCGGGATTCGAACCCGGCATCTAAGTGGTGCTATACCACTGCGATACCACTGCACCACCAGATGGGCTTGCTTTATCTTATATCTAATAAAGGGTGTTTTTTTTTATAGAGGTATAGAACTTTTAAATGGAATAAAACAAAGATGAATTTTTTAAATTGACATGAAATTTACTTTATTCGAAAGATAACCTTCTGGCATTATAATTTAAATATGACTTCTGGCATATGACCGCCACGGCTGGCTCGGACGTAATCTAATGTGGAGGTCCAATTTTCGATGACTTTTTCCAACATTTGTGGCCGTATATCGGCAATAACGCGGCGAATGTTGTCCTCCAAGTGATCAATTGTTTCGGGCTTATCGGCGTAGACTAGCGACTTCACATATTCCCACAGAAAATAGTCTAGCGGCGTTAAGTCGCACGATCTTGGAGGCCAATTCACGGGTCCGAAACGTGAAACTATGCGGTTACCAAACGTTTCCTTCAATAAATCAATTGTGGCACGAGCTGTGTGACATGTTGCGCCGTCTTGTTGAAACCACAGCTCCTGCACATCGTGGTTGTTCAATTGATGAACGAAAAAGTCAGTAATTATGGCTCTATAGCGGTCACCATTGACTGTAACGTTCTGACCAACATCGTTTTTAAAGAAGTACGGACCAATGATTCCACCAGCCCATAAAGCACACCAAACAGTCAGTTTTTCTGGATGTAACGGTGTCTCAACATACACTTGAGGATTATCATCACTCCAAATACGGCAGTTTTATTTATTGACGTATCCATTCAAATAAAAGTGAGCTTCATCGCTAAACAAAATTCGCTTATGAAACGACAATCTTGTTTTGGGCCCATTCACCGAATCTACGCCTTGCTAGGTGATCGTGTAGCTTCAATTCTTGCACGAGTTGGATTTTGTAAGCATGCAAACCAAGATCTTTCCGCAAAATCTTCCATAAAGTGAATGGACACATATCCAATTCCTGTGCACGATGGCGGATAGACTGATTCGGGTCTTCCTCTACGCTACGCTCTACAGCAGCAATGACTATTCTGTACGCACTGTACGACGTCTCTGTGGATGCGTATTATCATTTAGAGTAAACGTGGTGCGAAAACGTTCCATAGTTAATCGAATTAATTGCTCTGATGGACGATTATGTTGACCGTAAAATGGACGTAGTGCGCGATACGTATTTCGAACAGAACCATGATTTTCAAAATAAATTTGCACAATTTAGAAGCGTTGTTCAGGCGTCAGTCTATTCATGTTGAAATGCCAAACCAAACTAAACATAAATCACTTGACAGCTGACAAAATGGCCGCCAGTTAAAAAAGTGTTGCCAACTTAAAGTTTTATACCTCTATAAAAAACACCCTTTACATTCCTTAAGATCGTCAATATTGAACGGCTTGGTCACAAAAAAGTTTTGCCCTAGTTGACCCTATAAAAAAGTCTAATGGATTTAAATCTGGTGATTTGCTGCCTGTCTTTTTGTTTTGGAATTTATTCCAGTTGAAATTTCCTCTCTATATTAAATGATATACTTTTCCAAGTTTTTGCAATATTTTTTTCATACTTAAGTAGTTACACCTCTAAAAGAGCGTCCATTTTATGGAAAACTGAGTAAAGTAGGAGAATTTGGTGAAGGTCTGGGAAAATAATCCCATTAATCCTGATCATTTATGTTCCTTAAAGAAATACATACTAACATGCACCAGTAAAAGCTAAAGTTGGTTGCAATTACCTTTAAAACTACTATTTTAGGATGTGTAATGTTGTTGTAGTTCGCTAAATTGTGTAAAAACGAAAAATCCAAAGAGTGATTTATTTAAATTTAGATGATTATTACTTACCAGCCATAACATATTTGACCTCTCCGCTTGGTCCCTTTTTCTTTTACATTTTTCGCCAAGATAAACTTAATTTTTGCTGGCGAGTTCTATCTTAGAAATTGGAGACCTGGTTTAAAATATACTTTTAAAAAAATTATTGACTTTTTGTCAAAATATTGGAAACCAAAAGCAGAACTTCATGTAAACGATAACATACTTGTAACTCGGTCTTTTTTGGTGGATTTTCTTTATTTTTAGCTTCCATTTGTAAATTGATATTCTTGTTTGGGACCTCTCAAGATTGTAAAGAATCCTGATTATAGCAATATCACCATTTATACTAAAATTTATATATATATATATATATATATATATATATATATATATATATATATATATATAGGCTTGGTTCATGGTTAGTGTATAAGTTAAACTGTTGGATCTAGCCCTGATTGCAATATATCACCCAGAATGAGCCCCAGATATATATATATATATATATATATATATATATATATATATATATATATATATATATATATATATATATATATATATATAGGATATTAAGAACTATTTCACTTTGTATTTTGTTTTATGTTTAAGATGTACAGTCGTCTGCCTACAGCTTTATTCTTATGCAAAATCGACTTAAAGTTACAATTTAAATAATACAACTCCCAAAAACCATCTTCTTCCATTTTTTGCTACAAAATTGAAGTCCCATCGTGAATTACTTTTAGCTTTATAAAATATCAAGTTCCGGTGATAGTTTTATGGCGTACTTTTCAGTTTAATAAATTCGATGTAAAAAAGCACTTCAATGACTTTAAATTTGATATGAGGGCGCTTTGGAAGATGCTTAATATATTTTTCTTTAAAATTAACTTTATTTTTAGTCACAACTTTGCACGTCTATGTGTGTGTGTGCCATTAGTTTTCACAAATGCTACGCTTAAGACCTTATTCCCTTTGAAATAATCCCGAAACTTAACAAGCGTCTCCACAATAGCCTATTAAATGCTTAATACTTGGTTTTAACATGCGTTTATTAACGCTTAAAACATCAGACATTGTTTTTGTGCGTTCCTAATAATGTTATGTGTTTTTAAATTTATAGCTTATAGGGTACAATCCTATTCAGACGCATCACATAAAAATAAGTCAACATATTTGTTACTTTTTGATGATTTTCATGCCTTTTAATAATCAGAGGAATTGCAGATTGCAAAATTGATTATTTTTTTTGGCTAAGGCTAATCCCTTGACTGAATAACGATGTAAGAATTGCTTACAAAAGGTTGGCAGTAGCGGCAAGCAATTCTTCAGGAATTATTTTGATAGATCTAGCTTAAAAATGGGTAATGTTTAAAAATGGTTTTCCGATGGATAAAAGTAAGTTGACAAGGGTGATTTTGTTAGCACTTATTTATTGACGTTTTAGCATGTAATTGTAAAAAGTTGGGTAGAAATTGAAAGGGATAAGTGGAAAGAGTACGCGTAAATGAATATGTTCGGACATATACAGCTGTCGTCTCTAAATCCGGCTGTATTCTGCGCTATTGGTCAATGGGGGAACCATCTGATGTGTCGTAAAGGGGTTTCTTTTGATCAACAATATATTTGTAAGGGATGTATCAAAATGTATTTTAAATGATTTAAGTAACAGTTGCGTAGAGTAGGTTTCTGCAGCCCGGATCAAATGCAGAATTTGCTGCTAGGAGCAGATGCAAAAATTGCTGCCCCCTTCCTCCTACAATAAAAGATAATATAATTGTTGATCGTTGAAATTGTAAAATCAACTTTTGGCGGTTACAGAGAAATTAGTCGTTTCTAACGTACTGTAAACATTTCGAGAAATATCAAACATATAGAAATCTATAATAATTCCCGGGATCGTGCCATTTATGGAACCATATCATATATTGATGCATTGCTATTAAGAAATTTGCAAAAAGCCTGCACAAACAGAAAGTCACAAATATAAATTTCCAAATTTTTCAATTAACCAATCGCACAACAAAAAAAAATAAAGAAAAGTCCCTATGAAACTAGAAGACACCGCATTCAATAAGCCTTGTCTGGTCGTGTCCTGCTGCCAACCTTCATGCAAAATTTATTATTAAATATATGTCAATTTATGACATTTATTTTCTGCATATTATGGTGATTTTTCAGGCTTTAATTACTGCTACAGCATTCTATTACCCCCCTCCAACTGCCTTGAAAAGAGGTTGCATATAATAAATATTTTGGTTTTCAAAAATAAATTATAGTTTGAATAGTATATAATTTAACAAATTATAATATAACTAACAAATGACAAAACGTAACAAATATTTGATTTATGCCTTACAGAACCTGCGTTGCTTGTTCCATTCTAAGGTGATGGGTAGATTTTAGAACGTTCTATAACTTCTTTTAGTTGGCAATTTTTGTAACGGAGAACCGCACTCAAAGTTAGAATTTACGTTGGTGACTCGCCATCAGCCAGGTCGAGAAATCAACATAAAAAAATTTCCAATTCTGAAAACGCTGGCCAACATTCGTGGTCATTTGATGCTGCTTCGTGCTGTCAAGGGATTGGTGAATTCGCCTATTTGCTCCAAAATCCTCCACCCAAAGATTAACGAGTATAGATTTGCAGTTACCCATCAGGATATCATACAACCGGTAAGTGAATCAAACTTGGCTTAGCTTACTCTTTTTAAATTTGTGATACAGGCAAGGGCAGCATTTTTTATATACGTTCGTTTAATATTTCTAAATATCTACTCGTTTTTAGCATGCATTAAACTCGCAACAAAAATCTATAGTGCTTGAGGCCGCCAGTCTTTGTACCGGACCTTCTGACGGAATTTATTGTATCAAGGGACCGCCTGGTACCGGCAAGTCGACCGTCATCGTAAATTTAGTTTTTCAAATATTATTCAATCATTATGTGTTGCATAAGGGTCAAGAACCGCCTATGATCCTGCTGGCAGCACCATCTAACACTGCAGTTGATAATCTCTTGTCGAAATTGACTTATTTTAGGCATAAGCTGGGACCAGGTATGTTTACAGTATATATATATATATATATATATATATATATATATATATATATATATATATATATATATATATATATATATATATATATATATTATATAGTTTATTTATTACAATACTTTTATATTGGCAATGCAAATGTGAAAGAAATCCAGACATGGCTTATTTGAAAAACAGTTTTTAATTCTCTCTCTACTTTAAATATGTGTGCAGATACACATTTGTGGTGATCTTAGAGATATTTTTCGTTAAACCCAATTTAAAAGACTTATTCTATGGAAAGTAGGTGTTCCAGAAATATATTTGTTATGCTGATACTTTTAATAAGATAAATATTAAAACTATAATTTATCAGTTTATGAAGTATTTACCACGTACAGGTAGACAGGAATATCTTTGAAAACAATTGGATATCTCTAAGTAGTAGTAGCTTATTTGTATCTGGATCACAACTACATGGTAAAAAAATACCTATAGATGCATATTTTTTAAAGCTATACTCTCAATAAAACAAATTCTTTATACCTGATTAAATTATTCCAAAGCAACACAAAACATAGATGTTTAACACAAGCTATAAGGTCTTTGTTTTATCGGAGTTTAATTTAAAACTATTAATATTTTTATAATGTTTGGTTACTATACTATTAATTTTTTTTTAAATCTTCGTTGAAACCAGTATCGTATTAACGAAGTATTTAATTTATTTAATTTTGAATATACTGAATTTCAGATAATTTTTTTGCAAGGGTCTCTTTCAACTACCTTTCGCAATTTTAACCAATTTTCTATTTTGGCGAGACGTCAACGCACTTCGCCATTATTTGTTTTTTTCATGCTCATCTCCGAGAATATGGACCTATTTTTACGCAATTACCGGGTTTATTTGATTCATTTTATTATCCTTCAGGAAACTTGGAAGTTCGTTTCCGTCTGGATTAATTTACTTACCACTGTCACATTGGGGTTATTTGTCAAGATCAGTATTCATAACTTTAGAGCCAACACGAAGCTGACGTAATGTCAATATTAGGTTATCTCCACTTGGTCACGTTCTGGTAATTACGTTTAAGTCGGGACGCGTCGGTTCAGTAACTGGTACACGTCGCTGACCTCGTCTTTTTATCGTTGGTATCAATTTCAGGAATTAAGATATGTGCACGATCTCTATTATCTGTAGAATGTTATGCTGTCAACGACAACCTACTTTAAGAACCACGAGCTGCCTAAAAAATAGAACAGTTAACGTGGCCCCCGAGAGCTAAGTTCAATCGGAAAAAGGACAAGTTGGCTCTAAAAGAGCAACCCGTAATGCCCTTCATTACGCCTACGGTACGCTTTGTGATTACGCCGCTGCCTTTTCGCTTTTGTAGCAGTGGTGACGTCATACTCTGAATTCGGGGAAGCACCGAGACAAAGTGCCGGCACCGCGCCGTTTATTCTTTGGGTTGCCCGAATTGTAGTTTTAACACTCTATACCGTATTACTTAATTTATTTTATGTATTTAGGGAGCTTAGGACATATTAAACCTGGAATTTAATATTTTGTCGTAAAATAAGCATGTATTCACACCAGCTTTCGATCTATATGAGTTAGAAACTTATACAGTGTACGAGAGATGCAGTAGCTTTAATTGTTGATATAAAGAGTATCGTCTTTTTCTAAACAATAAATAATGGGTTAATAATTAATTTTTTCATTAATTTTTATAAAAAATGGAAAGTATAAGTCTTCCTTAGGAGGGTCCACTTTTGATTGACTCTAAAACTTGATAAACAAAACAGTTATGGCAATAAAGATTTAACTTCTTGGGATGAACAAATTAATATACCTCAGTAACACCAATTGACTTATACAAAACAATGTACAAAATTATTATTGCGATTAATAATTAATTTTTAAAAAACTTCCACTTTGGACGATTTTTTGGCCTTTATGTAATAACTAATTTACAAAAATGATCGCACTATAGCTGAAATTGTAGGTTGCAGAAACATCAGTTTTAATATCTTATAACCCCACCTCGTATGTCTGATTAACTTCACGAATATCAAACAACTATCAATGCACAGTGCGGAATCATTTAGAGCTTCGAGTATTGGACTTACCAACAGTCCCAAACAAGTATGATATTCAAATACGCAGCGACAAGCTGATCCTTAGAACTAATTGTAAATTAAAAATTATTTCGTATTTTTACAGTACCCTTATAAATACGTTTTTTTTTAGCTTTGGATAAATATAAAAGTAATATAAAATGTGTTCGAATCGGACCTGAAGCAAGGATAAGTAAAAGTGTATCTGGGTGGTCCCTGCCCCGTTTATCAGAAAAGCATGTGCCGTTAAAATATGGCGAACTTCCGGAATTTAAGGTGTGTCAAATGAAGTAATAAATCACGTTTCGAACTTTTTTCTATACCTAAAGTCCATAATTTCTGTCAGTGACTCATCGCTCCATATAGAGTGCCCCGGGTTGTGCGCCGTCAGGGGAATCAATTCCAGTGGCGTGTGCATGTCAGAAAATAATAAATGTTGGAATTTCGTGGAAATATCAAAATTTTTTTTCTGGAGGGGAAACCTTGCATATGCACCTTCACAAACTGTGAAAGGTAGTTTCGGATTCTTACCGACTAACCCCCCCCCCCCCCCCCCGAACTGAGGGTCCTACTGATTTTCCTTGTTCTACCGTTAGCCGTGGCTGTTGGCTTTCCAAGGTTATTTAGTGAGGCCTTCGGTTTCCAGGCAATTAAGTCTTTACAAACCTTTGGTTTTCACTCAGTGTAGCTGCTCCAAGTGCCGGTTGCACCCATTGCTTCGCACTCTCATTTTGCTTACAAAGTAAAGTTGTCATTTTAAGATATGTTATTTGCTCTTTAGGCGCCCTTAAGGTATTTTATGCATATTAATCGAAAGTTTGTTGCTTACCTGCTCCTTTGAGTGGCGTCCAGTGCATCTCCCTTCTGATTTGTTCGTTTCTAACCAACCAGGTGCGTGTAGTGTCATCTTCAGGAATGTAACATAGACAATGTAGGGTCACTTCGCGAATATTGATTCATTGGCAGAATGGCTGTCAAGAGACATATCTGAATCTGAGGACCTATCAACGTCATGGGTGATTATTAATGGTTCAACCACTGCTTAAACGTGAATGTCCAAGTCCCACAATCTTTGTCTTTCTTTTTTAACACGATCGACACACTTTTTCCAATCACTGGCCGTCACTTTAGTAATTGCTTCATTCAATAATTTTTGACATCTGCTAATTTGAATGTTTTGTTTTTCCGTGCCACTTCATTCTTTATTTGGGCTAAGTTCACAATGGTACGGCGGCAGTCTCAATACTTATATTTTTTTTCCTAGCCATTTCATCAATAGCGGATTTGATATATTTTTGTTCATTTACCCACATTAAATCTAGCAACTGCACTTTCGTAAGATCCAGGAGGTGTTTCCAATATGAGTAATTATAAGACGACGACCGTGTGTCCTTCATGTTTCGTTAGTGTAATACAATTTTTCTCCCGTATTTTTTCCAAATATTTTCACCGCCATAAAACAATTTTGTTCTTGTGTTTGTTTGAAGGTCATAGACAACGATGTTTCCTGCGAAGTAATAGATATCTGTTGGACTTCCATTGTCTTTATTTATTTATTTATTTATTTTTTGTTGAATATCACGACGTGACGGCTAGTAGTTATCTCTAGCTGTTTTCAAGTGAAAATAAATAAATTTCTAAGCTACAGTACTATTTATACTAAAAGTAAATGGAGTGGAGTGTGACTGAGATGAATGCAGTCTTGCGTGCTACGCCAAAGTCCCATTTATGCTGCATAGTTTTAATTTACCATTATTAAGAAGTGGTTTCCACACTTCTCTTATATCTAAAGATGGTTTACTAAAGCAATTCGGGTTCTTTGAATTTTCGCTTTCTCCAATGTTGTTCTCTGTGTAGAATTTTGGCTTTAGACCATTTTATGTGGTGTCCATGAGTCCAGGCATGTTTGGCGGCACCAGATTTTTCTGTTTTTTCTCGAGATGTGTATTTTTGATGTTCTTTGATCCTTACGTCAAGGGGTCTCTTTGTTTCGCCAATGTAAGAGTTGCCACATTCACATGGTATCTGATACACACAGTTCTTCTTGTCCCTTTGGGTTGTTGGTTTGACCCTAATAAGCCGACTTCTCAGAGAGTTACTTGAATTGAAAACAACGTTAATTTTATATTGTTTTCCTATTTTTCTAACTTTTTCCGAAATGCCTCTAACATAGGGGATGTTAAATATTGGTTTACGTTTTTCGTTCTTTGCCAATATTGTCCTTTTTCTGCGTTGTTCCAGAATTTTGTCCACCAGATATTCTGGGTTCTCGTTGGAGTTGCAGAGAGTTGGGGCTCTATCTACGAGATTTCTTATAATTCCTTGTTTGGTGTTGTTGGAGTGATTGGATGAGTAGTTTAAGTATGGTCTTGTGTGTGTGGCTTTTCTGTAAACTGAGGTTCGAATTTGTCTACCATCTCTTTCAACCAAAACATCTAAGAGGGATAATTTATTTTCTACCTCTTTCTCCATGGTGAGTTTAATGGTTGGGCTGATATTGTTCAGATGAGAAAGAAAATTTTGAAGCTCTTCGACGTTTCCATTCCGGATAATAAAGTTATCGTTTACGTATCTAAGCCACAACTTTGGTTTCTTAATTGGAGATTCAATAGCAAACGTCGCGAACCAGTCGTGATATTCAACAAAAAGAAATGAGTCCAACAGATGTCTACTGTTTCGCAATTTTGTTCTTTTTAACTAGTAAGTTCTTAAGCTTTTTCGATTCCGTTTGATATCTAAAATTTATTTCTTTTAAAGTTCGTTTCAAAACTCTTAATGATATTTTAGGAAAAGATGTGTCGTTATTAATTTCTGTCTTAATTTTTTTTAATGTTGGTAGTTCATTTTTGAAAAAGAAACCATGAACTTTGTGACGATGGTGTATTTAGCGTCATCGTCTAGGATTATTTTTTTCCGTCCTCTTGTCTGCTTTGCTTTTTTTGGTTGTTTCTTTATAATGACCAGTGTTTATTTCAGGATTCCGTTCCCGAATATCGTGGCAAACATTTTTTATCGTTATTCAGTCTTGTAATGTCAGTTGACTATTTTTTTTGTAGGCTCACCACTGGTTGAAGATTCATTAATATCCATGGTTTATCACAAATATATACGCCAAATATACTCTAATAAATTTTTTTTTTATACAACACAATATCTATATACAACGAAAGAATAGGAATTAGAATGTGAACTCACATAATCTATTCAAACAATGCGACAACCCACTCAGGACGCTTATTTTCAAGAGACATTCTGTGTCCGTGTGTTGCCACATCCATTACCTTCGAGATAAGAAACCAAATACACGTTCGGTCGGCATCACCGTAATATTTAAAATGCGATCAGCTGATTGCTATTTAAGACTCGAGAAATGTGACAACAATGCGTTTTAAGCTTTTAGTCCCTGCCCTGTTAATAGAGGGGGAAAGTTTTAAATCATTTATAGTTGCATGAGATGTTTATTCCGCCGTTTTATCGCTTTGGCGGCCGGTATTATATGAGTCACTGACAGGAATTATGGACTTTAGGTATAACTCCAAAACTTATTTACGTTTCATTTATAGGCCGCTAAAGAACGGAATGAGAACATGTTAGAATTTGCGAAAAATTTTTTCGGAGATAGATATGGAAGTGAAATAAAAGCCTGTGAAGATTTGATTATTAAAAAAAGTAATATTATTTGTACGACACTCAATAGTTGCATAAACGGCAAACTGATGGAAGCAGTTAACAGGTAAAAATTTGTAATAACCATTGAGACTGTATTTGTTGCAAAATGTTTACTTTTTTAGAGGGTTAATTAAATTTACTTGTTGTATTATCGACGAGGCTACCCAATGTCATGAAGTGGAGGCATTACTGCCGACAATATTGGGTATCAGTAAATTTGTTCTCGTTGGGGATCCCAAACAGTTGAATGCTACTATTATGAATAGGGTAAGTACGTTGAGAAAAATATTTTTTTTAAGCAGTGGTATAAAATTGAAGTAATGCGTTTTTGAAGAATTGTTGCTTGCTGGTCTAATGAATTTAGTTGAATTACTCAAAAATTAAATAAAATTTAAGAATCAACCATCAATTACAGTTATTTTACCGCTATAATAGAAAAAAAAACCTCTTACAAGGAAGGTATTCCAACTCAACGCCTCCAACAATATGAGGTAGAAACCTCACCTGAAATAATTAAATCTGATGTTATAAAAGCAATACAGTCATGCAAAACGGGCAGAGCACCAGGCCTCGGTGAACTATATATTGAGATCATAAAACTGTTTGATGAAGAGAGAATTGACACACTCGTAAGAGTCTTCAACGTAATATACACATCGGGACAAATACCAAAAGACTGGCTCCACTCAACGTGAAAAAACAGAATGCCACTAAGTGCGATTAATTCCGGATGATAAGTTTAATGAGCCATGTCCTCAAACTCTTTCTGAAGATCATTCACAAATGAATATATAGAAAGTGTCAGAGAGAGATAACCTACTGTCAGTTTGGATTTCGGGAGGGGTTTGGTACTTGAGAAGCACTTTCAGCCTCGCTATACTACTACAAAAATGCAGAGACCAAAGAAAAGACGTATACATCTGCTTCATCGATTATAATAAGGCATTTGATTGTGTAAATTACACAAAATTAATAAAGTTCCTTCAGGACATGGGAATAGATAAAAATGATATGTGCTTTATTACCGAGCTATATGAACATCAAACTGCATCTGTAAGAATTGCAAACGACGAGACTGATAGTTTCCCTATTGAACGCGGGATACGACAAGGATGTGTGCTCTCTTCCCTTCTTTTTAATCTGTACTCTAAAAATATTTTCGAACGAGCGCTACAAGACACAAACGCTGGCATCAGAATTAATGGTCACCTTGTGAATAATTTGCGATATACTGATGATACCGCAATAATTACTGACAGCCCCGAAGCCCTACAACGCTTAATGAACAAAATCACGACAGAAGGAGCTCAACTAGGGCTAAAAATTAACACAAATAAAACCAAGGCGATGACCATAAGCAGAACACCGGTGCAGGCCAATATAACAGTGAATGGTAAACTAATACAACAGGTCGATAAATTCAAATATATTGGGAGCTGGATAACAGCTGATCTGGAACCAGACGTGGAGATACGTAGCCAAATAGAACAGGTTCGAACAACATTTCTAGACTTGAAAAATCTATTGGACAATCAGAGCCTCAATCTAGAGCTGCGTTATCGTTTTTTTAAGTGTTACGTCCATTTGGTACTGATGTATGGCATGGAGACATGGACATTGAAGGCCGCCACGCTGAACAGATTGGAGTCGTTTGAGATGTGGGTCTTCAGGAGATTATTGCGAATTCCGTGGATTGACCGAATAATCAATGCTGAGGTTTTAAGACGCATAAACAGAAAAAGATAAATGCTGCAGATCGTCAAACGCCGGAAGACAGCCTATCTTGTCTATTTCTTATTGACGGCAATACCGTTGTTCTATTTGTTTCAGTTATTTCCTTGGTTTTTCTATAGAAATTAAAGGAGTCTTGCAGCTGATGAAGTCTTTCACCCTCGTCACATTGTTCTTGAGTCGATTTCTCCTTGGCCTCCCTTATCTTTCTTTTGACAGTGCGATTCAGTTCCTTATATTTAACATGCTGGTTTTTAACAATCCGACGTTCAGCCATCAAGTTCAATATTTCGTTGGTCATCCGTGGTTTGATTTTTTCTTGTTTCGGTCGACCAAGTACAGTTTCAGTAGCTGATTGGATGTTTGTTTTTAGCGTAATCCAGATCTTATCAGCTGCAACTTCTTGACTAGGGTTATTTTCTTGGCAAAGCCTGTCCAATGTAGTCTTCATGCTCCTCTGCACTGTGGGTTGTTTTGATGCCTGAATATCATATTTTCGGGTCTACGTTGTTTTGATAGCAATTTACATCAAAATAGAAGTTCGCAACAAGAGGGTTATGATCTGAGCTGATGTCTGTTCCTGTGTAGGCGGCAACACGTGTAATGCTATTCTGATATCTTTTGTTGATCAGAATCAAGTCAATTTGGTTGCATACAATATTTTCCTGTCCATCTTGAGAAGACTTCCAGGTGTAGAGCCTTCTAGGGTGTAATTTATAGAAAGTATTCTTAATAACCAATTTTTCATCACGACAAAGTTGAATCAGCATTTCACCTCGTTCATTTCTGTCACCTATCCTAAATGCCCCTGTTACACCTTCTTCGGTCCTGCTGCCGACTTTTGCGTTGAAATCACCCATCACTATATTGATATCTTGAGGCTTTAATGAGTGCAAAGCTTCCAGGACTTGCTCATAAAATTGTTCAGCTTCGGTTTCTGACTTCTCCGCCGTAGGTGCATACACCTTGATTACATTGATGTTAATCGGTTTGGCACTTATTTGCAGAAGTATAACTCTGTCTGATTATGCTACGACATTCCTCACAGACCCATCTATCTTTTTGGACACATTAAAGCCCACTCCATTTCTGTGATCTAGATCATTGTTTCCGGAGTAATAAAATGTTGTTCTATCCTTCCTACATATTCCACTATTAGGCCATCTTGTCTCAGCTATACCAAGAATGTCAATATCCATTCTTTTCATTTCTTAAATCGCATTATCAAGCTTTTCAGCTGCAAAGAGACTTCTGGTGTTCCAGGTTCCAATTCGTTTTTTGATCTTCATCATGTCAAGCCGGGGGATTCTTAGCACCCTCTGGTGACTTAACACCTGCCCGGTTCTGAGGGCCGTTTGTTGAAAGTTTCTTGCAATGATAAAAAGTGGGTGGATAAAATGACGTCCTGGGGAAACTTGTTTGATTGTGGTTATCGTAGGTTCCCGTTACTTTCGACAACATTTGGGGATGACATTTCCTCCATCCTTGATCTAAGGGTATACCGCCTGTACTCGGTCGTCAGAGCTTCGTCTGTGGAAACAGGGTAAGTCGGCGAGCAGGTGAGGTTGACGTTTGAATAGGAGGGGCTATTTGAGATGCATCACTACCCCTTAAAACCTTCGAAAGTGTATGAAGTGTGTTTATATATTAGTAGTAGTATGGAGCTTTTTTGACGACAATTAGTACCTAATATTTATTTCAAAATCTATTTTCAGAAATGGGGTTTTCGTTGAAGGGTGGTTCTAAATTGTTACCTAAATAAGACCAATTTTGTTTATGTATTCAAATAATGGGAATACTTTTTCCAAATATTGCTAGCTTATTTTAAAATATTCTAGAAATAAACACAAACAAGAAGGAATTTAAAAAAAAATAAGGGTTGCAACCCTTGCAGTAAAAATTGCTTCGGCCACTTTATCTTTCGCATTTAAAGTAATATACTATTTGGTTATTAGCAAAATATCAATTAGAACCTAAAGCATATTAAGGAACCTTTTTGGGGGGAGGAAATTTCCGTCCACGGGTGATTACATACAAATATTTTAAAAAGCTCAATTTTATTTTTGTATTCATCCTGTAAAAATACTTGTTCAAACCATTTGGAGCTTATTTTGAATTTTTTTTGTACAAATAAATACAAATGAGTTCGAATTTTTAAAATAAAAATTAGGGGTTGCAATCCTTACCGTTCAAATTGCATCAGATAGTTTAGTTTTGCGGTAAAAGTAACATTAATTAGATTATTTTCTAAATATCAGTCAGAAGCTGAAGCATACTGACAAACTTTTTTTGGGGGTAATTTTTCTAACAAAGGTGGTTTAAGAAAATAATTTAAATGTGGTCAACTTTATTTTACTATTCAATTAACGAATATATTTTTTCTAAATTTTGTTAGCTCATTTTGAATTTTTTTTATTCAAATAGACACAAAAACATAAATTTTTCAGTGAAAAAATATGGTTTGCAACACATATGGTGAAATCTGTATCAGTTAGTTGCACATTAACATCAGGAGTAATTCGCAGTTTGTTACATTGGAAAATTCCAATTAGAACCTGAGATATATTGGAAAATTCATTATTGAGGGTGAACTTTGGGGGCAGATTTCACCCCCTTAAAGTGTTTTTGTTTGTTGGGATACCTACCTTGTTAGAAAAAGTAGTTGAATTTAAGTAGTTCAATTATAAAAAAGAATTCAGCTAATTTTTCTAATTACTTCAATTGAATGACGACTAACAGCTCTGCTGATAAATTACTTAATGTTGTTTACTACCACATGAGATCTCATTAAATTTAGAAGCCACGTAAGCATTTTTATAAATTTATGTGATTTTCAGGATGCTTATAAGTTGGGTTTTGGTGAAAGCCTCTTTAGTAGAATAGCAAATAACTTTATCAGTGATCCCAGCTCTCCGATTAGATTGCTGACAGATCAATATAGGATGCATCCCGAAATCTGTGCTTTCCCGAATAAGCATTTTTATGAAGGTAAACTAAGGTAAGTTTTTGGTAAAAGGCTTGTTAGACCATACGGTATTCTGAGTTAGGGACTGAATTCAGTGTGATGTAATTGCATTTAGGACAGTATGGAACCTTATTAGATGTCAATCTTCCTTACGTAGTTGGAACACTAATAAGGAAGCGGTTTATTGTGGTTTAATAGCATTTAGGGTTAGATTCTTAATCGATGTGAGGCGAGCGACTATAGGGCTATTATATAGTTATGCGCAAAAATATTAGGCACCCCAATTGTTTATCTCTGTCTTGATAACAAGTGTCCAGATAAGCTTCTTATGGTTTTGTTATTGTTTTGGGGGTATGTTTTTATAGAAATAAGTCACGTAGGTGTATATTAATACATTATTTCTTCGAAGTAGCTATTTCACGAATTTTGGTATTTTAGTTTGTTGTCAGAGTTGTTGTGTTGTACGCAATTATTTCTACCGAACCTAGTGCAGAACAGCGACTAAAAACTAAGATTTTACATGAACAAGGCATGTCTCAAATGAAGATAGCCCGACAAGTGAAGTGCTCGCGTTGTGCAGTGCAATATGTATTAAATCGTTTTAAAGAGACCGGATCCCCTGAAAACAGACCAAGAACAGGCAGAAAGAAACTTATTATAGATCGTGATCACCGATTGTTGATTAGGCAATCTCTACAAGGCCGCAAAAAAATAGCTTTCGACCTCGCTGCAATTTTCTCTGAAACAAAAGGCAAATCTGTGAGTGTGCATACTGTGAGAAGAAGGTTTCTTAAAGCTCGATTAAAACGTTGCAAGGCAAGTAAGAGGCCGTGGCTGTCGGAGCACAATAAGAAAAATCGGTTGGAGTGGGCCCTCAAATATAGAGATTGGACAGGGAAAGATTGGTCTAACGTACTACGATCTAACTTCGAGGTATTATTATTTACCTTGTTTTACATTAAAACAAGTCAATATCTTTGAAAACAAATTCTGCAAGAAAAATAATGAAATCTTAAATCAGTTTTTTTTTACACAGGTGTTTGGAACTCCCGGTGTGACTTATCATCCGGCGCTGGGTGGGCGAAGAATACAACCCAGAATGTGCGGTGCCCACTGTTAAACAAGGTGGAGACTTAATTATGATTTGGGGTTGCATAGCTACCTGTAGAGTGGGCGAAATGTTGTGTAAGGGGCGAATGAACAGTGAGAAATACACTGAAGTCCTAGAAGCAACTCTTGCGCCGTCGGTAACGCAAATTTTCGGCGATACAAATACTGACGGAATAAAATTCCAGCAAGACAACGCCACTTGCTACAAATCGGCTCACACTATGACCTGTACAGCTCAAAACGGTATTGATCTTTTAGACTGGCCACCACAATCGCCAGACCTCAATCCAATTGAGCACATCGGGTCTATTTTGAAGAAAAAAAATTCCAGACACTCGGTAACTAATAAACAAACACTCCTGGCCGCTTTAGGGAACGATTGGAAACAGTTATCCATAGATAAATGTTTTAAGCTGGTAGAGTCAATGTCGAAAAGAGTGGCTTGTTGTCATTAAATCAAAAGGTGGACCGACCAAATATTAATTACTTTGATATAATAAATCATATGTTATAATATATGTTTTATTTATATATCCTATGTTAAATTACTCCAAAACTAGCAGTATTGTAGGGTGCCTAATACTTTTGCTTGTGGCTGTAGATAAAACAGAGGAGACGTAGGGCCGCTGGTAAGTGAAAGCGTTACGCTGATAGGAAGGGCGAAAGAGAAAAAATAGAAAACCTTTTTTTCTCTCTCTCTTCAATACGGCATGCGCGATACAGCTCGCTTTTCTTTAGCGAACGGTACAGACACAAAACTGATTGTCCTAAAGATATAATAAGGACGATTAAACTATCGAAAATGCAATCGTGAAAATTATGAATTAATAAACACCTAAGTGAACCGACAAGGCTACTAAATCACAATTAAAACTAAACTACTGGCCTTCGAAACGTAGTTTATATTCAATTTCCAAACATATACAAGGAATCACGGTAGACCAATCGATAAAGTGTTTGCCTCGTAGTTAAACGTGCGCGAGTTCGAGTCCGTGCAACAGCATTTTTTTTACATGAAATTTGATTTATTATCCGACGTTTCGCCTACGATTGTACTGGATGGATCTTCACTCCACGAGATCAGAACACTGAATAGCTATCGAGGAGCAACAGCCCGGTATTTATAGCCGACTGGTGCTCAGCAAACCGTGATCCAGCATTACAATCGATTTCCACGTGTGATGTAGACTGTAACCTGCATCTCTATTAACGTTATTTGGATATTTACAAATTTCGATTGATTTTCTAATTTTACGTTTAAAGAAACCAGACACTGATGCAAGCACTTTAGTTTCTTTTACATTAAAAGTGTGACCTGAGCGATGCTGGTGTTCAGCTACTACAGATTGTACAATTTGTTTCTTTTTTATACATCTTTTATGTTCCTTAAGCCTAGTGAATATAAACCGTCCTGTTTCACCTACATACACTTTACCACAAGTGCAAGGTATCTTGTAAACGCCTTTTGGTTGAAATGGAATTGCGCCCTTTGGAGACTTGAAAATTGTCCCAATATTTATCATTGGTTCCGTGTAAGTAAGGTAAGATAACACTGTTCATAGGAGGTACATTAAAGACATTTTGTTGAGGAATAGGGTTTTTATATTTATTAATAGACCGTCTTATATCGTCTGCGCAATATTCGTTGCCTCTCAGAGCATTAGTGAATTTTTCTGTTTTTAATTTCAGTGATTGTTCGTCACATATTGAAAGGGCTCTATGTACCAAAGAGTTTATGACGGATTGTTTTCGAGAAGGATGATAGTGTGACGTTGCATTGAGATATCGATTTGTACGTATTGGTTTTCCTAAAGATGATTCAGTTTCCATAACATCCAATTCCATATTATGAAATAACAACATGGACTCTACCCTGTTAGAATTAATTAAAGCTTGTTTGATTTCCACTTATTTTATTTTTTAAGGAACTTTGTACGAACAGCCTTTGGGAGCGGCCATGGGATCTCCGCTATCACCTGTGGTAGCTAACATCTTGATGGAAGCTTTCGAAGAAAACGCCTTGTCTTCTGTTCCTCTAAAACCTAAATTTTGGTGCAGATATGTAGATGATACGTTCGTAGTTTGGCCGCATGGCGCAGTTAACCTCCATAATTTCCTGGGTCATCTAAATCAACAACACCCTAGCATAAAATTCGTCATGGAAACTGAATCAAATGGTGCCTTTTCCTTTCTTGATGTACTAATACAAAGGAAAGAGAATGGTAAATTAGGACATTGTGTGTACGGAAAACCAACACATACAAATCCATATCTCAGAGCAACATCACACCATCATCCTTCTCGAAAACAATCCATCATAAACTCTTTGGTACATAGAGCACTTTCAATATGTGACAAACAATCACTGAAATCAGAAACAAAAAAACTGACTAATGCTCTGAGAGGCTACGGATATTGCGCTGAAGATATAAGACGTTCTATTAATAAATATAAAATCCCAACTCCTCAACAAAATGTCATAAATGGACTTCCTATGGACAGTGTTGTCTTACATACACGGAACCACCGACAAGATTGCCAGATTGCTCCGAAAGTCAAACATTCGGATAATTTTTAACTCATAAGAAAGTTGGACAATGAAGGTCGTAGACATCGATGTTTCCTGCGAAGTAGTAGATATCTGTTGGACTCTCATTGTCTTGATTTTTTGTTGAATATCACGACATTTCGGCTAGTGGTTATATCTAGCCGTTTTCAAGTAAAGAAACGTCGTGATATTCAACAAAAAATAAAATACAATGGAAGTCCAACAGATATCTACGACTTTGCACAAAGTTGGACAATGTTTGAAGTCTCCAAAGGACGCAATTCCATTTTAATCAGAAGGCGTTTACAAGATACCTTGCTCTTGTGGTAAAGTGTATGTAGGTGAAACAGGACGGTCTATATCCACTAGGCTTAAGGAACATGAAAGATGTATAAAAAAGAAACAAATTGTACAATCTGCAGTAGCTGAACACCAGCATTGCTCAGGTCATACTTTTAATGTAAAATAAACTATGGTGCTAGCATCAGTGTCTGGTTTCTTTAAACGCAAAATTAGAAAATCAATCGAAATGTGTAAATATCCAAATAATGTTAATAGAGATGCAGGTTATAGTCTACATCACACGTGGAAATCGATTGTAATGCTGGATTACCGTTCGCTGAGCACCAGTTAGGTATAAATACCGAGCTGTTCTCCTCGATAGTCATTCAGTGTTCTGATCTCGTGGAGTAAAGATTCTTGAAGATGCCTCGTGCAATCGTAGGCGAAACGTCGGATAATAATTCCGATTTGATACGGTCTAAACCCAAGAATCATGATTTTTAACGACATTTTAGTTAATTTATACTATAGTTAGGGAATGAAAATTACCAAAATCATTTGAAACAATATTAGATATGATGATAATATGGTGCTGTTCGCCCAGCACTTTTTATTTATTTTTTTATTTTCATGTAGCCAGCCATTACAGGTAAGATAAAACCTGTTTTTATGTGCTTGGAAAGGGCAAGTCCATGATGAATTTTGAATTTCTAGCATGCTCGACAATCGTTCTCCGACTGATTTAGTATCCTGATCCCGGACAGTGTAATTTGCGACAGAGTTATCGGATTGAGAGATCTTAAACAGAAAATTTACATAAATTTTATGAATATTCCAAATTTTGGGAATATTTGTCTGATATTTGGTCGTTTCTAAAAAAAAATATATAAAATAAAATTGTGTTTAAAAAGTAAGTAATGGGAAAAGTTTTAATACGATCTTTTTCCTATGGTTTACTAAACTGGACTAATTCGGTTTTCATTTTGTCTTGCTGTTTAATTTTTTGTACCTTTGCTACCGTTCATTTACAAACCTATCGTCATAACTTTTATAGTTTGAGCTTCCTGAAAATCGGTTTCTGTTTTTCGCGTGAATTGATTCATATGGCCACTATGCCCCATAAAATCACGTTTAAAACATGTCATAGTCGGTAGATTCATTGGTTTGAGAAGCTTTTAAGGTATTTTAAGTGTTATTTCTGAAAATATTAAATTGAAAGAGACACCAGTAGTTGAGCACAAATCTGATATCCTGTATAAATTATTCTGCTTATTTTAGGTCTTTACCAAAACCTCCCAACAAACTACCCGAAAAATTAAAACCATATTTAGTTTTTAATTGCGAAAAAACTAGCGATTGTGGATCGTACACCAATATCGATGAAGTTCACTTCATCCAAAAATTGTTGAGTACTATTTTTGGAATGATCGATCGGGACCACGAGTATACCGTTGGTATTATAAGTCCGTATAATGCTCAGAAGGACCTTATCAGTTCTAGCATTGAGGATTTAGCGTAAGTATATAAAAAAAAACTTATCCCCTTTTTTAAATTAAAATAATTAACTCGAAAAAATCACATTCTATTTTGTAGATTGCAGAATACTAATTGTAAGATAACGGTAAACACCGTAGACAGTTTCCAGGGATCAGAAAATGACATTGTAATAATTTCGTGTGTCCGCAACTCGACGAATTCGTTTTTGCAAAACGAGAATAGACTGAACGTTGCTCTTACCCGAGCTAAACAAGCTTTGTATATTATTGGCAATTATACTCTATTTAAGGTAAGCTTCTATGCAATTTTTTTTCTTTGTTACCCATTCTGTGCTAAGTTACGATTCACCAAAATATAAATTAACGATGCGTTGAAATGTGGATAACAAAGATTTTAGGTTACAACAGAAAATATTTACAGCCACATTCACTAAAAAAATTTAAAATTTAAACCCGTTCTAGTTGTCACGAAATTTAATCCTTTTAGTCGGCCAGTTTTGTTTTGCTTATGATATTGTCATAATTTATATTAGATATGTCAACAAATAAAGGCTAATATAGGGATATTAAGGATAAGAAACTTGCGATAAAGCATTGGAATATTTAGGAGAAATAGTTGTATGCCCAAAACACATAAAGCTCTCCATTTTTGCCTGTTCAATAATAAAACAGAAGTATTTTTTATGCTTTTATTTTTAGAATTCAAAATTTGCTTGACTTACTGTTGCTTTCGCCTTCAATTAGGGCGGTTTTAAATTAAAACACTGTTGTAAGTGAATCCGGCTGATTGTGTTTCACGAGTACTCGGGTAACCATGGTAACCGTTAGGTGGTAATCTGCCTTAGTGTTGGTAAGAAATTATGAAGTTTTAAGGATCCAAAGAAATTTTATATTTATTAACATTTTCCTAACTGGTTTAATTCTGAGCTTAAAGAACTGATATTTAATAAAAATATTGCTCTTAAAGGATTTAAGACTACTAACTCTAAGACTGGTTATATGTTATTCTCAAACTTAAGGGCTCAATGTAAGATCGTATCTAGGTTGAATTATGAAGAATACATTTTTTCCCTGTAAAAGTAATTGGGTGGTGATAAGAAAGAGTTTTGGAAGTATGTAAAAAAGAAGAAGGGTGGTTACACTCTCCGGGTACAATGTCATATAGTGATACAACTAGTGACGATCCAAATTCGATAGTGAATTTATTTGCCGATCATTTTTCTTCTTCATATATATATGATCACGATCCTGGGGCAGCTTTTAACTTTAATTGTGACTCTAATATAAATTTTTCAACTTGTACATTTTTACCCACTCATGTTTTCAACAAGATAAACACATTAAAGGATAACTTGGGCTCTGGTCCTGATCATATTACTGTGTTCTTTATAAAACAATGCCAATGTATTTTTTCACTTAATTTGAGCAAATTATATAATTTGTCCCTTCAAAGTGGGATTTTTCTTTATGAGTGGAAAAGAGGTTATGGTATTTATAAGAATTCAAATAGAGCCCAGATAGAAAATTATAGGCCAATTTCTAAATGTTCCATACGTCGAAAAATATTCGATTCTCTTTTGATTGATAAATTAACAACTGTTTTTGGAAATTATATAGTTCCAGAACAACATGGTTTCTGTAAGGGGAAGTCCACAGTTACAAATCTTTTGATTTATGTTGACTTTTGTTATGTGTTTGGAGGATCGTTGCCAAGTTGATGTTTTATATATACTGATTTTTTCGAGGCGTTTGACACAGTGAATCATACTTGTCTCTTAACTAAATTGAAATCTATTGATATTCAAGATCAGCTCTTCTCATGGATGCGAAGCTGTCTCACGAAAAGAATACAGATTGTACGATATAAGAATTACTCGTCGCGTGAAATTAGGGTGCAATCTGGGATTCCTCAAGGAGCGCATTTGAGCCCTCTTCTGTCCATCTTGTTTTTGAATGATGTCAAGTCTTTTTCGCATGGAATGGCACTGCTTTTGGCTGATGATTTAAAATTTTCTAAGTGCATTAGATTTCTACAGGATTGCATTGATATGAAGTCTGATTTGGATGCATTTAGTGTATGATGCACTACTAACAGGTTGTGCCTTAACATCGGAAAGTGCAAAACAGTGCGGTTCTGTAGAAAGAACACTTTAATCGAGTACGATTATAAGATTGACTGTATGTCTGTGGAATTAACCGACTCTATATCTGATGTTGGTGTAATATTGGATAGTTAGTTAATTTTTAAAGAGCATATACATAATATCACAAATAAGGGAATGAAATTATTGGGGTTTGTTGCACTGAATCTATCTGACTTCAACGATATTATTTGTCTTAAAAATGTTTATTGCAGTGTGCGTTCTGTATTGGAGTATGTCGCACCAATATGGTCATCTTTCTACAATGTACACAAATTGAAGCTAGAATGGGTGCAGAAGCGCTTTTTAAGATTCATAGCTTATAAATTAGGTATTCCTAAAGAAAATATCAACTACCCTCATTTACTACTCCAATTAAATTTGAAGCCTCTGGAACATTGGCTTACTTTATCTATTAACAATTGTTAATAGCAGAATTACTAACGCATATTCGTTTCAATGTGCCTCAGAGAAATAGTCGGTGGGTTGAAGTGTTCTCTGCGGATAATCATAGAACCAACTACTCCACCTATGCACCACTAAATAGAATGTGCATTTTAGCTAATAAGTTATCCCGTGATCACGTTGATCTGGACATCTTTAACATGTCCTTGAATAGTTTAAAAATTTTTTTAAAGTGATATCTATAGTGCAAATTTTAACTTCTTACTGTTCTTCGGGTGGTCTTAAATTGTGAGCGTACTGTATTTTAATGGATACTTTGGATTTGTTTGTTTTTTATTTGGTATTTTTGATCTTTCTGGAGGCTTGTTTGTAAGTTACAAAGTTTTGTGAATTTTAAATTGGTTTAACTGTTAATAAAACATTTATTTATTTATTTTTTATTCATTTAAATATTATAACATATGAAATAACGTAGTTTCTGGAATGTATAGAATTTTCCTACCTATAAACAATTGATTTTACCTAAAAGTCCTTGACTACTCATAACGTTTTTCCAATGAATAGCTAGAATTCGTAACATTATAATATGGATTAACTATGCAACTCGGCAATGTTGCTTATCATTAGTCATAATGCCGTTATTTCTGATACTTGGCACTTCTTTTTCTTTCACTCGTGATTTTATTTTGATTTTAATCGGGGTTTTGTGCTACAACGGGTACTCTCAGAAGTGACCTGACGTATAGATGCGGTTATTATTTGAAAAAAATTATTGTGGTCGTATTAATCTTATAAAGCTAAAGTTTGAAGACGCTACGTTGTTTAGTATTTGTTTGACAGTGATTAATAGGGAATGCTTTTTCAGTGACTTACAAGGAGAGGCTACGACCTTGGGGAAATGGATGCGCTTGAAATTTGGTATAGTGGTAGAAGACCCTTGGTTCGATTCCCGGCAAAGGCTTTTTTTTTTTGGGTTATTTCCAATCGTTTTATTTTATTATTTTTTATTTTATCTGTATGGGAAGTTCATACATACTCACTTTGTCATACTTCTTTTGAATTTTCCAACATGTACAAATTACCTACAGTTTCGAAAATGATATTTATCGTAAAAGCATACAAAACACAATACTGAGTTCTTTAATTCGTCGCTTGGAAAACATACTTTATTGACGTTTAAAACCATTCTATATGAGATAGTTACTACGCAAATCAGGCTTATTTTATCATATTTATATAACCTTATCTATAAACTGTGTTTTTATGCAATGTAATCTTCTCGAGAATTAATTTCTCGAGAATTTTCTATTAAATATGAGCCATTTTGAATATTTGTAATAAGATTTTTCACCTGTTCATAAAAGTAAACATCGCAGGGCTGAACTAACGGTGTGCATTTTGGGGAATGACTTTGATCGCGCAAGTGCTTTGTTTTTACTGTCACGAAATACATCATCTTATATGGCCGGATTTGCTTGGCCGCCCCAAGAGTCAACGAGAAGCAAACACTTTTTATTTCCAGTGTAAGGCTTGAAACACTGCTCAAGGAAATTTTTCTATAACGCTGTTGTTAATTTCCCGGACTTTGATGATGTTATATCAACTTCTTGGCGTACTTGTCGATCTGCTTTTGTACTCTTGGACTAAACGCCCCAGTTCCTTCCTGAAGACATACATACACTAATGGTGGCACTTTTCCAGAGAGCGGTAATGAAAATGCGTTACTTTGTTTATGTCCTTCCTTTGCACGAAAATCGTTTTGTTTCCCTTCGAACACAAGGTTGCATTGAAAACCCATTGGTACGGTACTGGCAACCTAAAGAGAAGTAGTATTTTATTGTGCTATGAATATATAAAAGCAGTTATTTCTAGGCACGTGTAAATACTTGGTTGATCTGTGTTAATGACAAAATCGCTAGCGAAATGCGGAAGGAGGTCTCGAACGTCGCTCTAAAATGTTTCTGCTGCTGCAAGAATCTCCTCAATCGTCGCGACTTCTCTGCTCGATACGTATCTGGTCACTTTTCTTTGGCGAATTCCATGTCTACTCTTGAATTTTTTGATCCACGAATCCGAAGCTTTAAAGTCAAAAGTAGGAAATTGACTGGCAGCAGCTAAAGCCCATTATTGCAGATTCCGGGTAGTCACTTGGTGATATTGCTCCCCAGACTCGACAAAGCGGTCGTACGTCCCCACGCATCGATGATGTTGTATTTGTCGAAAACCGTGCCTCCAGTTTTGACATCTTTCCACCATGCAAGTAGGTAGTCTATTTTTTTAAGCGTCTGCCTCCTTTTTTTGTGTATTGTTGCAAGACACCATTTTAGATGAGTTTTTACAAGATTGGTGACTCTAATTTAATAAGGAAGCGGGATGTGTTCCTCTGTTTTGGTTGTCTTTCCCTCCGGTTCGTAATCTGACGATGATTGTTCCTTCTGAACCTCGTGGTATGTAGCATCTAGACACTTTTGCTGGGTGTGAATCAATTCGTCGTCGTCTATCAGTTCCATGTTATTGCTCATATCCAACACCATGTCATTTGGAATCGTGTCCGAGGCTTCCGGGGCAATAAGACCTTTTTCCAATAGCAATGATTCGCAATAAACCGTTACACTCCTCAAGAGAAGTTTTGACTTGTCACTAGTAATAAAGTACTACCACATTCCGAAATTTTGTCATACAACATTGTATAATCAGTTCACTTTCACGGCCCTTGAGAACAGGTGCTCCAAACGGTAGTCACAACAGAATTGAAACTGCTGAAATACTACGCATTTCTAGTATAGCTTGAACAGGAAGGTGTGCGATCATGCTATAGCCTGGTTGATTCTTAATGGCACTTTTCATCGGACGCTCGATTCTTAATCCGCGTGACGAATCGTGGGAAGCGCTACGTTTCTAATATTCGTTTTTTCAGCTGTAGTACTTAGAATAATAACATAAAACAAATAAAACGAATTGAAAATATCAAAGAAAAAAAACGGTCGTTACCGGGAATTGAATCAGAAACTTACGGGGCAGCAGGCGAGCACATTACCGCTTGCACAGCCTCAGCTTCTGACGTTGGAATGCAAGCGGCAGGTTGACTAGGCGCGCCACATCGGCTTTAAAGTTTTCAACGCGATTTTTGCAAAAACTATAGAGGAGTGCGCACTATGATTTTGCATACTTGCACAGCGAAGGACCCTCTACCACTATGGTAAATTTCAGGCGAATCCTTTTCCCCAAGGTCGTAGCATCTCCTTGTTAGTAAATGTGGAAAAAATTGATACACTAGTAACACACATTTGAAAGATCTCAGTCCAACCAATATCAAAGCTTAGCTAGATTCCACTATGGAGAAGTTTACAACAATAACATATTAGGTGGTCGAGTTCAAATCAGGCCATACGAGCTGCCAAGACGAATAGCTCAGTGGTCGATCAAACGAGGTTATCATGCCACAAATGGTATAGAAAATCGACAAAATGGTGTTAGATGACTGTCCACTGCAAGTGTGCGAGCTAGCAGATATGACAGACATTGCAAAAAGTGGTGTACATAACACATCTACTGAAAATTTGGACATCAAAAAAGTGGGTGTTGCGCTTGCTTACAATGGAACAAAAATAGCTTCATGAGGATGTTTTATTTGAGTGTTTGGCGATGTGTGTTTCACATTAATAATACCTAGTTTTTGCGTGGATGAAACATCATGGGTCTATCGCTTTATACCGGAGACGAAGGAAGAGTCAAAACAGTGGAATAAAATGGGAGAATCGGTTCCAAAGAAGGCGAAGACAGTTTCATCTGCTGGCAAGATCATGACGTTAGTTTTTCGGAATACGCTTGGATTAATTTTCATTGATTATCTTCAAAAGAAAAGACAATCAACGGCGAGTATATGTCGCGTTTGAGTGATGAATTCAAGAAAAAACGCCCGCATTTAGCAAAAAAGAAAGTGTAGTATCATCAAGACAGTGCACCAGTTCACACAAGATCAATATGTTAAAGTTCGAATTGCTTCTTCACGCACCTTATCCGCCAGATTTATGCCGCTCGAATTATTTTCTCTTCTCAAACTTCAACAAAATGGTTCAGTTGTAAAATATTGCCAACAACGAAGGGGTGGAGTCTGCGGTTTTGAGTTCGATGTTTCCATAAACAGAGTCGGAGCTATTAAACATCGCTGGGAAAATTCTATCGAGCTAAAATGAGACTATATTGAGAAATAAAAATATTTTTCACCAAATTTTTTGTATTTTCTTTGTTAGGTCGGGTACTTCTGAGATTACCTTGGTGTTAAAGATATACGGCGGTAGTTTCAACCCTGTTATATGTTTTTCCCGATATATTTTTGTTTATTTACCCTCGCTAAATCTAGCAACTACACTTTAAGCATGGTTTCGTCAAATTCAATGTTTTTTGAGAGAAACCATTGGCATATCTCCGCCTTTTTAGACTCAGAAGTCGGTATTTTTTTCTTGGCGTTGACTATGATACGGGGCATTGTCCATTATAATTACCGAATCGGGTTCAACAAGATTTTAAATCGAAGAAAACCATCACTCGAAAACATCGGTGTTTATGTCTTCATGGTAGTTCTCTATTTTTCGAGATTTGAAAACGTTAAGGCCGCGATCTAAGAAACCAGACATACTTCCAATATGAGTTATTATAAAACCCTTTTCCACTAAGAAGGCGTAGTCCTTGCGAAAATCCTTCCATAAATGCCTGCTTCGGACGTTTAATGTTCAGATCTTGCCGTACTTTCTCAACTGTGTGTCATTCATTGAGCTGTTTTGTCAGTGTAATATAATTGTTTCTTTTTTTCCCGAAACCTCCCGTATTTTTTCCAAATATTTTCGCCACCATAAAACAATTTCATTCTTCTCAATAAGTAAGCTTTTTCGATTCCATTTAAGATTTTTTTTAAAGTTTTTTTACTAATTTCTGTCTTAATTTTTTTTTTGTTGATATTTCATTCTTGGAAAAGAAACCATGGACTTTGTGACGAACGGCGTATTTTGTGTCATCGTCCAGGATTATTTTTTTCCGTCCTCTTGTCTCCATTGCTTTTTTTTTGTAGTTTCTTTATAATGACCAATTAAAACAAAAGTGCCACTTATTTTTGTAGCATTCAAAGTGATTATTTCAGGGTGTCGTTCCCGAGTACCATAGTAAACATTTTTAATCATTGTCTTGTGACGTCAATTGACTATTTTTTTTTGTAGGCGCGTCACTAGTTGAAAGTTCGTTAATATCGATAGTTTACCACAAATATATACACTAAATTATACACTATAATAAACACAACACAATATCTATATAAAGGGTGTTTTTTATAGAGGTATAGAACTTTTAAATGGGATAAAACAAAGATGAATTTTTTAAATTGATATGAAATTTACTTTATTCGAAAGATAACCTTCTGGCATTATAATTTAAATATGACTTCTGGCATATGACCGCCACGGCTGGCTCGGACGTAGTCTAATCTGGAGGTCCAATTTTCGATGACTTTTTCCAACATTTGTGGCCGTATATCGGTAATAACGCGGTAAGTGTTGTCCTCCAAGTGATCAATCGTTTCGAGCTTATCGGCGTAGACTAGCGACTTCACATATCCCCACAGAAAATAGTCTAGCGGCCTTAAGTCGCACGGTCTTGGAGGCCAATTCACGGGTCCAAAACGTGAAACTATGCGGTTACCAAACGTTTCCTTCAATAAATCAATTGTGGCACGAGCTGTGTGACATGTTGCGCCGTCTTGTTGAAATCACAGCTCCTGCACATCATGGTTGTTCAATTGATGAACGAAAAAGTCTGTAATCATGGCTCTATAGCGGTCACCATTGACTGTAACATTCTGACCAGCATCATTTTTAAAGAAGTACGGACCAATGATTCCACCAGCCCATAAAGCACACCAAACAGTTAGTTTTTCTGGATGTAACGGTGTCTCAACATACACTTGAGGATTATCATCACTTCAAATACGGCAGTTTTGTTTATTGACGTATCCATTCAAACAAAAGTGAGCTTCATCGCTAAACAAAATTCGCTTATGAAAATCGGGATCAACGGCAATCTTGTTTTGGGCCCATTCACCGAATCTACGCCTTGCTAGGTGATCGTGTGGCTTCAATTCTTGCACGAGTTGGGTTTTGTAAGCACGCAAACCAAGATCTTTCCGAAAAATCTTCCATAAAGTGAATGGACACATATCCAATTCCTGTGCACGATGGCGGATAGACTTATTCGGGTCTTTCTCTACGCTACGCTCTACGGCAGCAATAACTTCTTCTGTACGCACTGTACGACGTCTCTGTGGATGCGTATTATCATTTAGAGTAAACGTGGTGCGAAAACGTTCCATAGTTAATCGAATTAATTGCTCTGATGGACGATTATGTTGAACGTAAAATGGACGTAGTGCGCGATACGTATTTCGAACAGAATCATGATTTTCAAAATAAATTTGCACAATTTGGAAGCGTTGTTCAGGCGTCAGTCTATTCATATTGAAATGCCAAACCAAACTAAACATAAATCACTTGACAGCTGACAAAATGGTCGCGAGTTAAAAAAGTGTTGCCAACTTAAAGTTTTATAGTTGCATGAGACATTTATTTCGCCGTTTTGTCGCTTTGGTGACCGGTATTAAATGGGTCACTGACAGAAATTTTAGACTTTAGGTATAATAACTATAGTTTCGGAAATAATTAGGATTTTTGAAATGTTAAATGTTGAAAATATTCCTAAAAATAAAAACAACTTATCTATTCAAAAATATCGATTTTTTTTTGAAAATCTCAAGCTGGTGTAACCCCTTCAGTAATTTTTTTGAAGTTGGTTTAATTTATAAAAAATAATTTGAAAGATTTTTGTTTTGAAAAACCCAAATCCTAAAATTTTGTTATTGATATAATTGCATTAAAAGATGTACCTATTAAAGAACGTATAGCCTACTATGATGTGACAATTGCTGCAAAGGTAATTTTATTTTTTAGGAATGTAGGACGTTGTATGATCTGAGAGAAGATGCTAAAAAACGCCGGCTCCTTCTGGATATAAGACAAAACCCAAAGACTATCGACAATTTCAGCAAGTATTTAATAAAAAGGAATAGTAAAGACTAACTTTTCATACATGGTGCTATTTTTTGAATGATATTTCCATGTGATATTAATTTAGTTTGCTTCTGTAGTGTAGTAATTTAGAGTAAAAGCTTTATTTTATTTAGATAATTGATAAGTTTTGTATAAATGAAAAAAAAATGTATAAAATTGTATATATTATGTATCTTTTTATATAATAGCACACAAATTATTTGAGTATGGTTTTAGTTTTGGAAACCCTTATTTATGTGGTATCCATATTCAGCCAGGTACGCTTATAATCTTTTCATCGTACGTTATAAAGTTCAGACTTTATATCGCTTTGAGGATTAGTTTAGCGTGATTTTTCGCTTTCTTCGCTTTTTATTTTGTTGTCTGAACTAACCTGAACTAATTTTTCTTTTATAAAATTACTGCAGCTCGTGATTTATTCGAAAGTTACCAAATGGGAGAAGTACTTTAGATTTGTTTAACTATTAACTCGGAATGTACTTGTGTTTGCCTCTTTCTCTAACATCTTGAGTTCTTTTGCTATCCCCATTTAAAATTTTGTTTTTTAGGCCTGGAGAAATATGAACTTAAAAAAAAAGAAAGTGTAACTTTAAAATGAATGTTAAGGTAGTCTAAATTATAATAGCTCAGGGAAATTAGTTTATTGTATTCACAGTGCCTGAGATATTGTTTTAGATAATGCGAGGGTATTTTCCGGGTGTACGCATACCGACACGCCGCCCCGTGGCTGGTAAGTGTCAAAATCGAAAACGAATAAAATAATACCTTTCGTTTTTTGTCTGTAGTCGACAGCATACTCAGAAATAATAGTAGGAAAAGGTGCAAGAATCTGAGTGTTTCGAATCATGTTTCTAATCTCGAAGAGTTCCAGAGGCACGATGAACAACCCATCTCAGGCAAGGTGAAGACACAAAGCATGGACAAACACAATTTACTTTTCTTTTAGTATTTCTCGTAAATTCTTTGAATAAAAACATGCCGTTTGTCGGTTAGTTGCATTTTTTATTTTACTACACATCCCCGTAGGTCTACTTCCTTGTTAATTTATTTCCCAGCTCGGTTATCTTCCTGAATTTTAGCTACATTCTTACTTTCGATATTTAACAGGAAAAAGGTAATAATAAATTCAACAACAATAGAAATAATTACAACCACTCACAGTCTAGTGATTGCCAAGCAAAATAACATAAATAGGGGTCAAACACTGATAATGAAATGTAATGTAAAACTGTATTTTGCGATGTGAGAATGTAGTAACATAAAAATAAACAAAGTCTTGTTAAGTTACTCTTAATGTAGACATTAATCTTGCATTGAGAAACATCAACAAATTTCACAATATTAATCTGTTTTTTGCATTCTTTAATAAATAGTTTATCCAGTATTAATTCCAGAAAGTCACTTTTCTCTGATAATTTATCAGTGTAATATCATCGCCAATGGAGTTAGCAATGAGTTTTAAATACCTTAATGAAAATTGACGTGGTTCTGTTAACTTTGTCCTTTTACATCGAGGTGCTTCAGGATGATGTTTCTCGGCTCTTACTCACTCCACTTTTATATACATCTAGATTGTTTGGTTTTCCCCACGCTTGCGAACGATCGGTTTGCAGTTATTTTGCAAAATATCACCTATGTTTACTTAAAATTATGGAAATGATTTTTGCAAACTAAAATAAATTAAATATTGTTATACAAATTGTTATTTATTTAATTTGACATGGGAATATACCAACGAGCTTATATTTACCTATATAATATATATATATATATATATATATATATATATATATATATATATATATATATATATATATAAGAGCTTTTTTAATGAAATTGCTGTGATCCTTAAAATATACCTTTTAATTAGGTTTAAAATAAGTCCAAGGACCACTGAAGCTACACCAACATTGGATAATACCAAAAAAAATGGCGGATTCAATATGGCGGGCACAAGACTCCATAAATCTTACTGCTGAGATATGAACGAGTTTTTGGTAAAATGCTCGGTTGAGGGTTTAAAGTGTGTTCCGATTTAAAATATATTATTTAAATGCCAACGTACAAAATGGCGGACGAAAAAATCTGAGGTCGGATTTGAAAAATTCAAAATGGCGGATTCAAGATGGCGGATGAAAATATTAAAATCACATGAATCTGAGCAAAAATTTGTACCAAGGGGTTTTCGGGGTCGCTGATTTCAAATTTGAGGCCGGGTTTGAAAAATTCTGTGGCTAATCTAATATGAATTCTAAATTATGTAGTTACGAATTTTTGTACAAATAGTAAGTACCCTTGGTACAAATTTTTGCTCAGATTTATGTAATTTAAATTTTTTCGTTCGCCATTGTGGTCTGCCATTTTGGATTTTGGCATTTAAATCATATATTTTAAATCAGACATTTTACCGTACCGATCATTTCACCAAAAACCCGTTCATAGCTCAGTCGTAAGATAAATTTATGAGGTTTTGTATCCGACATATTAGATCAGCCATTTATTTTTGATAATATCTAATGTTGGTGTAGCATCAGCGATCCCTGTCCTTATTTTAAATCTAATTAGAAGGTCTGTTTTAAGTATTACTGCAATTTCATTAAACTTTTTTTTCAAATTTTACGTAGGATGCCGGCTTATAGCCGCCATATTGAATTTTTCAAAATACCACCATTTTTTGTAAGCTCTTGTTCAGACAAACAGTTTGACACCTTGATCATAAAAATCCATTAACACACATTTTGGGTACGCAGGTGATCCGGTTGACATGAAAGGTCCCATAAATCTGTGTAACCGAATGGGTGATTTGAACCCGTACCTATTACGAATGCCAACGTGTAGAGCCAATTAAAGTTTTAAAATCCTTTATTATTTACTAGATTATTTTACATGGCACTTTACATGTATAATGCATAATACACTATACATTATATTTGTAATACCAGACATAGTATATCATGCAACCCAGGCAGGTGCGACACTAGTATCGTGTAGCGAGGGGCTATCTGACAGCCGTAGTTACCACCAATTTTTGGTTTAGCTGTCAATCTATATGTAGAAATGGGGTATTTAAAGAAACAAACATCTATTAGTGGTATCAATAGTATGTTGATGAACACAGAAGGGCTAAGTTCATTTTTGGATTCTTAACATAGTTTATTTTATAACAACAAAAAATATTACTTTCAATCTTTGAACATACCCCTGTAGAATTAGCATGTCAGAACTAGGGCCCGGTTGTTTGAACGCTGAATAACGTAATAATATTTTTATTTATATTTGAAAAAGTGTTGATAAACAGCAGATATTTCATTTCTTGGTACACATATACAGATTTTATGCTATCCTTTTCTAATTGCGTTATTTAAAGGAGTATCATATGATAATCGGTACGTCAATTCTAGAATACATAAAAGTATGAATTTATGGTTGCCTAAATTATTATTATTGTAATTTTCACTATGTAAACAATATCTAACAATATTTACCAATAAAACAAGTTTTTAATCTTCTTTTTGTTATTATTAATCGCAAACTTCGCATTTATAGTAATTTTTAACACTTAAAAACACTGAAAAGAGTCACGACAAGCAATTAAACTGAAAGAAAAGATAAGTAAACATGTTTATGTCTGTCACACATCAAAAAAGCCTCTCCCCCATCGACCATAAACAGCCTTCAAACAAATCTATTGTTATTTAAATCTATAGGGTATGATTGAGGCTTTAAATAAAAAAAAATGTTCACAAATCATCGCAATTGGACATTCTGTACTGTCTGGAGGTGGAATGGATGCAACAGCTGTTCTCTTAAGGTTTATGTACTGTATTTTTAGAAACTAAGTTACAAATATAAATGTCAGGTGCTCACAGTAGGATTTTCTTCAACTCGTTCAAAATTTTTTCTTCAACCTCCGGTGTCTTAGTCGTAAGATTCAGTTCATAATCAATCGTTGCAGGAGCAAACTACCTGTCTCTCGAAAACGTTTTTTAACAGCGGCAACTGTTCTGTGGTTTGGTACACGTCTATTTGGAAGTCTTTTTCTGTATACTCTCGCTGACTCCCGAACATTTCTTTTGTAATAACCGTAAACTGATGTCTAATCGGCCATTTCTGTGTAATGTTCAGCCATAGAAAAATTTAAGAATTAAATGATGAATTTTAAAATTAAATGATAAAGGTTTGTCAGATTGAATCGTTTGACAGTACTCCTTTGTAGCTAATGACGGTACTTATTGTTGATTTGTTGCTCCGTAAATTTTTATAATTGTTGTTGGCCAATAAACACGTTCCAAATTTGCTTGGACCAATCCTAAGTTTCGATAAAATGTGACGAAATGAAACGACTGCTCGAAGCGATACCTACTGGGTATAACTTTAACGGTTTAATTATTCAGCGATATTCATTTTATTTCCTTCAAAGTAAAAGCTCTCAGCCTTTGAAATGTGGATGTACCGACAAATTCTAAAATATTCTCGACGGATCACATCACTAACGAGGAAGTGTTAAGAAGGATTGGCAAACAACAAGAAATTACGCTCGCAGTAAAGAAAAGGAAACTGGAATACCTTGGCCACGTAAGGAGACACAACAAATATTGCCTCCAACAACTTATCCTACAGGGAAGAATCGATGGTAGGAGAGGTCCATTCAGTAGAAGAAATTTATGGGTGCAAAACTTACGAAAATCGTTCGGACTAACATCTGTCCAACTATATATAGACTAGCCACCAATAAGATACGAATCGCTATGTTAATAGCTAACGTTCGCAATGGATAAGGCAACTCAAGATGAAGAAGAATATCAGGCAAATCATTAACCACAGCACGGTCCGCTTTGAACTCTTTGTACCACTCGTATGCTTGTGTTTTTGACATTGTCGAGTCCCCGTAGGTTACCGTAAACATTTTCAACTCTTCCACACATGGTATTTTGTTAGAAACAACATTTCAGACAAACTCTTTGCTAAGCTAAATTCGACATTGCGAAATTTGCAGAACATAACAAACACTGACTTGTTTACAAAGCTATCAAACAGATATTTAAGCACTAGATGACAGATATACCAACCCAGAAATTTTTTTTTGACAATATCGCAAGCGCGGTTTGTTTGAATGGGAAATTCCGTTCTTGATAAGAAGATAAATTTAATATACCGAGGCACAAAAAGTTATGAACCTTCAGATGTAGAAAAATTGCTGCTGGTGGCGCCCTCTGCACTGTAATCAGATCTTTATACCCAAATAGCACACTTCAGTCCACTGGATATCCATCGTTTATCCAAAGCTGGACATACTGGGTATCCATGGGATGTCCAGAATTTGTCCACCAACATCCTATGGATAACTAGACTATACGTTTGTCCCACTCATGGACGTCTTTTTGGATTACATATATTGTCCAAGTATGGATCATTTTTGGATATTAATAGGACTAATTTTGGATGTCCATATATTGTACATTCTTGACCCGATTGTGGACATATTATTCGATGGTATTGTGCTTTTTAGATAAATAGGTCATAATCTATGGTTCCCTATTCTTGACGTTCCGGTAACGTGAATGGTAGATATTTTCAGAATTTGCTTAGGGTCCGAGAGCTTACAGTACCTAATTAATCTGCACTTCTGAAGACACAGACCACTCATGTCATCAAAACGTCGATAACAAGTAACCATAGATATGGCCCTATTAGTCCCAAAAATTAAACAGATATAAATTACATTAGCGAACCAGGTAACAGGAACTGGATCCACATATTACACTTATTGATTACAATTGTCAAGTTTTTAATACAATACTATATAAGAATATAAAATTTTATAATTAGTCGAATTGCAAGTGCTACAAAATATAGCCTCAATTGATTTAAATTGTTCAAGCTGTAGAAGGATCGCTATGAATAAGTTATCTGGTTCCATAGTAATAGGTACAATTTCAATTGGGTAATAGAAAATATACCAATTATTTAAATAAAGACTTTTTATTGTTACAATAATTATTTTTTTCTAGATTTATTTCTGTCGTTTAATCTCTTCTGTCATTATCTAATCTCGTCTTCGGCTGTTTTTTTCGGCCCCCTATTCTTCTACCGCAGCTGAAAATTAATAAGGTTTAACGTTAAATGATGCAGTATTTTATGGTTTTGTAGGAATTTAAATATCTCTCTCTCTCTCTCTCTCTCTCTCTATATATATATATATATATATATATATATATATATATATATATATATATATATATATATATATATATATATATATATATATATATATATAAAACCAAATGCATCGTTATTGCTTAGAGTGCTTAAACCAACACAGTTTTTGTCTGGGTATTATCAGAACAAGAGGATCTAGAGTTCAATCTAGACACCTAATTTGTTCTTATTATTTACGAGTATGACAAATAAAACAGAGAGATTTTTTTCATCAAATTTTTATATTTAAGTGGTAACTTACCTACAAATAGTGAACATAAGTTCTTTAAAGGGCAGTTTACTGTTCCATCATATGTATAATTCTTGGAAAGGCTATCTGTCATTGTAACAATAAAATATCTTTTAATAAGTTAATAGGTATAATTTCCTCCAATTTTCGCTAATTGTAAAACCTAAAATTATATTACTTTATTGAGATAATTAAACGTTAATTCCACATATGCTAACCTAAGAATATTTTTGACTTTAAGAATCAAAGTAAAAAATATATATAAAATAATCCTGTAAATTAAGTTTTTTTTTTTATCAATAGACTCATACACATAAAGAAACATTACTCGAATAAGTTTCAGCTTTTATTTCAGGAGAAGTGTAATAAACTTACTGCATCTTTAAAGTTTAAATTGTCCTGAAGATCTTATGTGACTTGAGGCAGCTGATTATTTTCTTAAATAAAGGGATAGTTGAACTTCTGCAGAAAATTCTTTGTAGATATTTGTTGTTTTTTCCCTATTTAAGATTACCTGAATATCCTCTCTAATTTGGTAGAAATTGGCTTCACATAGGAATTTTATTTGGACCAATCTGTGGAAAATTCATCTAAAAAATAATTAAAATAAATTAAATTATAAGTGTAAACCTAGAGTCGAACTGTCAAAAATTTATTATATATTTTTAAACAATTATACTGCACAAAAATACACATCAATGTAAACTTTTACTAGCGTTTAATCCAAAATAGTCATAAAAAAATTAATATAATTATTTAAATTTGCTATAGCTTTTATTCCATTATAAATTTTGATAACATTTATTAATGCCAGCAATCTTATTAGACTGATTACTCAATAATGACTTTGTCAGAGAGAATTTTCTCTAAAATTTACAATTTTATTATTACACAAATTTACAACTCTATCTGTGCTCCATTTTAACCAACAAGATACAAAATTCATTGGCCTATCAAAATATTTGCACTTATTTGTAGTAATTTCCATTTAAATAAGTAATTGTATGAAAAAGTATAGCTACAAAAGCTATATTTTAACATACGTGTTTTGATACTGAATATTTTGTTCACTTTCAAATTTGTGCGAGTTTGATACTAAATTATCAGCTTTTCGTCGGGCATGTCTGTAGTTTCGTTCGGTAATTTTTGGTATAATTAAAAAAATTAAATTAAAAATAACTATACTTACCTTTAACGGTGGCATCTTCTTCAAATAAAAAGCACACTTGATTTTAGCTCAACTAAAACTCCAAAGGTCTTTTTTAGCTCGACGTCAACACAATAATTGGCACAAAATATCTGAAGGGATATTTTGTGATCATGGCGGGCCGGCGGGTTAAGAAATGACAATTCTACAGGCCGATATTACAGTATCCGATTTTACCGATAACCCGAAATGGACGTCTGATGGACTTACACTGGACATCCAGATATGGACGTCCATATAGATTACAGGTCATCACATCTAATGGACATCCATAAAGGGTCCATGGACATACAGGACATTATATGTACCTATTCTGGATATCCAATGGAAATCTTGTGCTATCTGGGTATCTTATCCTAAAAACCCCCAAGCTACCAAAATTAGTACAAATCAAGCTATTATTAAGATAAATATTTGCAAAAAAATTCAAAGAAATTTTAACTTGACACTCTGTATTTCGGAAATTATCAACTTTTGGATAAAATAAATTGGACTAAAATACTCATATTTAACCCGCAAAAAATTTTCAAAATGAAATAAAATGATTATTCACTGAGTTTGACAAATTATCGTTCTTCTCCTCTGGTTCTCTTCCACTCGCGTTTCGACCATCTAGTGGTCTCATCGACAGATGTGTAACGAACCAAGAGCGACACGATGTGCAGGTATAATATCCTATCGACATGCCAGATCTTTGGTACACGGCTAGACCTAATTTTCAGATGTTCAAAATTATACTAAATATAGTGATGGACCAAACTACAATATTTTTTTGCAATTTCATTAAAAAGTCAGACTCTCAATAATTCATCATCAAAAATATTGAACTAAAAATATTTAACCTTCGATTTGAACTTAAAGAAAGGTTAGTGTAATTAATGATTATTCTATGGGAAGTATAAATTTTTTATTACGTATTAGCCGGTTAAAAATATAACTGCTTCTTTAAGAAAACAACATTTTTTTTCATACAGAACCAATGGGGAAAAGACAGATAGAGGAAGCATCTCACTCCAAAAAATTATACTTTTTTGATTGATTTCTTAGGATATTCTTGATATCAGTTTTTGTATACATGGTGTTTAAAATTTTTTAAAAAGATTTGAAGAAATTTAAAGAAATGTTAAGATCTCAAATACTTTCCCAGTTACAGGTATACTTAAAACACTGAGGGAACTCGTCGATTTGATAGATAAATTACACCGATTATAAAATGTAGGAAGGTGAAAATTTCCTTGAATCAGTAAATTATACAGGTCGGCACAACTTAGTCGATCCCAGGAACCAGGAACTATACTATACTTTTCTGAATCGGAACCTGAAGTCAGAATTGACATATTGCCTTGGGTTTTCGCCATAACCTAAAAGTGCGAACATAACGGTTTTTCGCTATTTTTGAGGTTATGTAACAGAGCAAGTTTAAAGTTTATCGCTAAACTATATATGATAGTTAAAATTACTAGTCTTCTTTTCAAAACCCACTTGGATGAATGTTGATATTTTTTTTCATCCCTTAAATATCGTCAATTGAAATTTATTAGTTTCACCAAATAACCTGTTAATCGCCAACCGTCCAATCTTGGACAGATTGGTTTACTTTTTAAATAAGTTGATGGTTTCTCGTCGATTGGTGGTATCAGTTTTTCGTATAACTCGTATAATATTCAAAATGGCGGCTCAGAGGTTTGTGATCAGACTGTCAAACCTCATCAAAAATAGCAAGCTCAATATATATATATATATATATATATATATATATATATATATATATATATATATATATATATATATTAGGTGAGTGCCTGTAACTGGCCTTCCACTTCTCTTCATACATGGCGGCGCGTACGTTATAATTGACGAAACGCTATTTGTTTATAGTGTTAAAAAGCAATAAGAACATTATATTTTCTCATTGTCATTAACCCCTGCAACGAGACATTTTTTGCTTAGAATCTTCCGAATAACACGAAAATATCTTTTATATTACAAAAAAACAATTTTTTTAATTGCTAACAGTTTTTCTGTTTATGACAAATTACCTGGCTATTTTTCGGGAATCCATACATATATAAAACTTTGGTGGCTACAAAAACCTACTGAGCCCTCGTACTATACAAAATAAGTCGCATTGTTTGTTTAGTCCATTTTTTAAACGCGAAAAAAATTACAAGCTGAAACTATACTAATTTCAGCTTATAATTCCTTTTTTCCTCCCGACCTTACGAATGACGTATTAGCCACGAAAATACATTAGTAATAATTAAAATTCCGGACAAACAATGCTTTTTTTTAAGTTATATACACCAACACCTACGGCTGTCTGCAGGAATCGACCCCGGGGTTTCCGCAATACGAGGCCATCCACCCTGTATAATTTATATAAAAATTGATATCGTCGAAAATAAAGATACATGCAGGAACTTTTATCGAGAATAACATTTGTCTTTTTATAACATGCCTTTTGAACACACCCAGAACAAATAAAATGTGTAATTTTACGCCGTTTGTAAGTTATTTCTCAGTAATTGTACCCACTTTATGTAAATTAAAAAAGAAATTATGTTTATATATATATATATATATATATATATATATATATATATATATATATATATACAGGGTGTCCGGAAAGTACCTCCTAATATCATACAGGGAAGGTCAAAATAACTCTACTTTGTCATAGAGAAAATTTTCCCAAAGTGCCTCTTAATGGAGATACAGAATCCTAAAGGATACTCAGTGATTTACTCTAAGTTGTGAACCGACTTGTACAATTTAATAAAATTTTAATATTTTATAGAGGCCATAAAGACCCATTAAACCATACTGCAGTGGATGTTTTAGATCATCAGAGAAGTCAGGAACGGACTTGCAGCCACCCTCGTTGGGCCTAATTTTTGACAAGTGCCGTTTGACAGAGCCGAAAACTGATTTGATCATTCCTCTTCAAAAAAGGACTCTTAATTTATTTTGATAAAACTGCCGTTTTTTGAGATAAGTCGGTTTTTATGCGATAAACTGAAAAGTTACTAATGCTAAACACAAACAGGTGAAAAGAAAATAGGCAGGGTGTGCTGATGTGCTTTAATTTATGGGGAAACGCTGTCTCACTCTTCGAAGGCAAGATGTTATGCAGAAAGATTTCCAGCTCAGACATTGTCAAATTCAGAAACCTTTCAAAAGGTTGGACGGGGCTCAATTAATTTACAATGTGAAATTGTTTAAATGTTATTTTGGCCAATGTTCAATATGGGCTTCACGTACTTCAATACATTTTCTTACTCTTCGAATATTTTTCCACTGCACTACAAATAACATTCCTGCATTATTACGGACTTCGTTGGAATGATGTGCTAGAATAAACTAGTTCTTTTAGATGTCACCAGAAGTAAAAGATATAGGTCTGGAGACTTTGGTGGCCATAAAACAGTCCCACGTCGACCTATCTTTCCAGGACCAAAAATATTAGTTAAGTTTTAACGTACTATACGGTTAAAAATGGGTAGAGCACCATCATGCGTGAACCACATTTGATTCTTCTATCAAGAGATCCGTCTTCCAATAAATTATTTAAATTTTGCTGCAAAAGTTGTAAATAAATCTCACCATTAAGTCTTCCTTCCAAAACAAATGAACCTATAAGCTTATTTCCGATGATGCCAGCCTACACATTTACAATAAATCTTTGTTGGTGTTTATTTTGAATTATAGAGTGCGGGTTTTCATCAGCCCAAAAATGTAAATTGTGTGAGTTTATTATGGTATCTCGTGTAAAACCGGCCTCATCGGAAAATAAAATAAGGTTAGAGAAATTTAGATTTAGATTCTGTTGCTATATAAACTAGTATTGAAGTCTTGCGGTATAATCATCCGGAGACAGCGTGTACTGTTTCAACGTGGTACGGGAGAAGTAACTGTTCTGTTAGAGTTTCATATACAATTTTGTAATATTGTTTTGTGTCGCTAGCTTTCTTATGCTGTTTGAAGGGTTGTCAGTAATATCTTGCAAAATGTGTTCCTCTATGTGAGGGTTCGTGCTCTCCAGGGAGGGCCGTCACCGCCACGTCGCGGCAAAAATAACCTTGAATAAAACGTAAAAAATTTATTCGTTGACCCTGATAATTATTTTCTAACCATCTTTTACCTGTTTACCTTTGGCTTCTATCAATCGTTTGAAAGTTTTTGGACTTGGCAATGTTCGAACTGGAAATTTCTCAGCATAAAGTCTTTTTGCCTTCGAAGAATTTGTCAACTCTTCACCATAAATTAAATGCATATCATCATGCTCTGCGTAAGAATATTCTTCCATTTTAAAAATTATTTTTACTTGAAGGTGGTTTTCCAATTCATTATTTAAATATTAACAATAAAAACCTGATTTTTACCTGTTTGTGTTCAGCATTAGTAAGTTTTGAATGTTTCGTATAGAAATCGATTTGTCTTGAAAACCGCTAGTTTTATTGAAATAAATTAAGAGTGTTTTTTTTGAAGAGAAATGATCAAAATATTTAAAAAATAAGTTTTTAGCTCAATAAAATGACACCTGTCAAAATCTGTGCCCAACGAGTGTGGCTGCAAGTCCGTTCCTGATTTCTTTAATGATCTGAAACATCTACTGTAGTATAGTTTAATGAGTTTTAGGGCCTTTATAAAACATTAAAATTTCATTAAATTAGTCGATTTAACACTTTGAACCGATAAGGTAAATCGCTTGTACCCTTTTACGACTCTGTATCTCCGTTAAAGGACACTTTAGGAATGTTTTTTCCATGGCAAAGTAGGGTTATTATGACCTCCCCTGTATGCTCCCCAGAAATTAGGAGGTACTTACCGGTCACCCTGTATATTCATTTATTTATTTATTGTTTAACGTATATTTAAAAATATACTTTAATTGTTATTTTTTGTATACTTGTATACTTGTACCCAAGAAAATAAATATTGTTTCGTCATTATATATATATATATATATATATATATATATATATATATATATATATATATATATATATATATATATATATATATGTATATGTATATTTATTTATTGTTTAAAGTATATTTAAAAGTAGATTTTAATTGTTATTTTCTGTATATTCGTACACCTGTATCCAAGAAAATAAATATTTTTTCGTGTTAAACATGTGTTTTATTAAAACGGCCTCTCTAAATTTTTACACAGAGTAAGTCATAAATAAACTACATGTCTATTTTGCCTTGTCCGCCCTTCTGTTTGTTACGACTTTCTTTTGGATACCTCGCTGTAAGTGAAAAGTTGGGATGAATTTTCTTCTGCTTACCTCTTTCTGGGGTATTTCGACATTGGGTTTACTGAAACTTCTATTCCATTATTATTTTTAATGCAAGCTGCCTTTATAAATTTTACATTTTTCATATTTGGTTGCATATATACTGCTGCAGCTTCAAACCATGATTTATGTTGATGGCTTCTCTGGCGTGTTTTGCAACACCAGAATTTCACGTTTCTCATTTTTGTGTATGAATTTTACGTTTTTTAAATCTACTCTATCATTTGGTTTCTTCAGTAGAAATTTCGCCATACTCGCATCTAGGGTTACCAGATGACAGGAATTTTCCTGACGTGTCCGAAATTTTAGCTCTCTGTCAAAGAAACGGGAAAAACTGTATTTATCAGGATTTTTTTGAAATCGAAAGAGGGAAATATAGGTAGTAAAAAACACCGACCGCACGACGCACGAAGTTTGCATTCTCAGGCTACAATGCGGGTGAAGTGCGAGATTTTAAAATTAGACGCGCAGCACATATTTTAAAAATCTCGCTGGTTTCACTTATTACATACAACATTCAGACAAAATGTCAGGCAATTTACTCACATGGAACTTTGTAAACTCAGTCTTTTTCTGTCTATGCTTTTAAGCTTTGTTTTTGTTAAATGAACTCGCAGGTGTATTCCCTTATTCCAAGGCTGTTTTTTTTTGTCGTAGCAAGTGGTAGTTCGTGTCAATTTTCTCTGAAGCCCCCTTAGCACATGAAATTGTGAGGAAAAAACATGGTTCTTGTGTAGTATTTTTTGTCCAATGATTGGTTATAACTTATAATTATAGACATTTAAATAACATACCGCGGGCTCCATTGTACCGACTTGCGCTTGGTGTGAGAAAAAAGAAAACATTTAAGGATATAGTCTTTCTCTCTCTAAAGGGGCGCAGCGAACTTCGCCCACACGTGCCGAAAATTGATGGTTCACGTCAGGGGTTTCCAGTATATGTGCGACGCTTGTCCCGCCCTTTTAGAGAAAGATAGACTATATTCTTAAATGTTTGCGTCTCTGTCACATGATATAATGAGACCCGCAGTCTATTCGCGATATGTCTGTGGTTATAACATATTGTAATTTTAATATTTCCTTTTTTTTTTCTTAAGAAAGTCTGCGCTGATTCATATATATATATATATATATATATATATATATATATATATATATATATATATATATATATATATATATATATATATTTATTTATTTATTTATTTATTACAGATTATAAATATTCTGTATAATTCCTGGTGCTCAAAACCATGGTTGAGATATTGTCTCAACTATCTAGCAAAGGTAACGAATCATTTATCTGTTCCACGGTAAATTTAATTTCTCGTCGAATGGCAATTAGACGTGTCAAGAATTCTTTTAGTTCTTGATCTTTTCATACAACGAAGGTATCATCTCAATCGGACTTTCGGTCTCACTGTTGTTGTTTTTATGGTGTTATTTTCGAACTATTCCATCTATATGCTGGCTACGACTGAAGAGACCAAACAAACAATCCGGAGTCCGTCATTCTGAGCGTAGAACTAGTCCTTGTCTTGAAAGTAAGCACCACGCAGGTAACATTTCAAAGGTTCTGGTAATGTCAGATAATTTGCAGTTATACTTTTGATTATGTGTAGTGATTCTTCTGATAATAAATTAGTATAGAGACTTTCCATACAGGAACGTATTACTCATTAATTTAGAGACAGACAACATAATAATAGTAATCATCAGCTAAGACGAAAGAAGGATTATTATACGTGGAACCGTTTTGCTTGTTGTTGCAATTTAGGGTGGGTGTTAACATTTTAAAATATCTTCGAAACGACTTAAGCAATTTGAATTAAATTTGGATGATAAAAAAGTAATTAAAATAATAATTATTTTAAAAATAATTAATCAAAAAGGTGTGGCCTGTTTCGTCAAGTATGTTAGTATTGACTGATTTTGTAAGAAGGTATGTAACATCACTAATTTTTTACTTTTTCACAGAATTGATATAGAGACTTAAATATCCAATTAAAGTAATTCTTTGACATATTTTTTTGTTGACGTTATTTAAGAACTAAATATTTTATTAAACATTAATAGCCAGATTCATTAAAAAGGTTTAAGATTTAAATCCCATGTAATTGCCATGGAAGCTAGATCTTCTAGTCCCCCAGTTTTGCTTTGCATTTGATGTCATAATTTATATTATAAATAATAAACAGTTATATAGGGATATTACGGATAAAAACTTAACGACAAAGCCTTGACATATACAAGAGAAATAGTTATATCACGAAAATAAATAAAATTTTTCATTTTTGCCAGTTAACTAGCATTCAACTTCTTAGTTTAATTCCTAATTTTGGCCAAATTCGTATCTGCTTTCGGATGTTTTCGACTAGAGGAAAAATTGCTATTACATCAAAATAGAAAAAGTAATATTATAAACAAATATAACTTTAAAAAAATGTATCATAAAATATTCGAAACACTTTAATGTAAAATTAAATAACCCTAATAGAAAAGCAAATGATTTACGTTTTACTTTTAGGTTAGAGTATCATTGAATGATTTTGATTGGTCATGCTTAATTTTTACTAATTGTCAAATTTTAAAATATGAAAAACGCATCTTTATTTTGTAGTGTAAGTGTTAATTTAGTGGAAATTTTTGGTGTTAGTTGTTAATTTTTGGAAGTATGAACTGACCATAAAGTTAGACCATGTTAGTGAATTAGGGGGTAACATTTACACATGTCTTCAAGAATCACTGTTCACATTCTCCCGCAAACATCAGGATTAGTTGTATTTCAAGACTTTTTACGACTTTATGGAAACTGTCTTGATCAAAATTTCACTTTAAAATATGATAGAGCTTTGTGCACGTATACAGCAATCAATCGTTCGCTTCTAGAACTGCTCCCAATTTTATGACTCATTTTTTTTAAAACACTTCATAAAACACAAAATAATAAGCAAATTTGACAAACCAGTGGAAAAAAGTTATTTTCATTGGACGTTACTAGGTATTCACAGAGGCGCCCTCTTGAAAAAAGCGCTAAGTCAATATATAAGTAAATTAAATTAATTGCAGCATAAAAATTCGACATCGATTTAATTCTTCAAACAAATAATATATTTTGATGTCGCTTTTATTGTAAATTACGACCACAACTAAATTAATCTGAATAAGCCATTAATTTTTCCTATTAACCCTTATTCTCGTCTATTACTTTCCCCGACAGATGGCGTTACCCCACCACGACCTCCCCCAATTGGCGTTTTGAGCCATGCGTCTGAAGCGCCGCGACGCCGCCACCACCTTGCAACTCAGTCTTGCTGTGACATCGACGCCTGGCGTCTCCACGCCGATTTTCGAAAATAAACCGCTAATCGCGTCTTTTTAAATCGATTTCGATATAATAATTTATTAGGGTTCATTTTTTAACGATCGCGAGTGACAAATGGGATAATTGCTGTCGGTCTTTTGTTTTATTATTTGTTTATTTTGTTGTTTGTGTCGTCGGTTTTGCCGAATGTCATCGTGTAAAATTGGCTTCGTTCTTTTGTTCTTTGGTTAATTTTGGTGATTTTTTTTCTAATTTAGAAACGATATTTAACTAAATAGGTAAGTGTTGAATAATTTGGCAACTTTTTTATGATTATTATTTTATTTATGTGCATAAATTATTAATATATATTTGTAATAAAATTTACTGATGTTAAAACTGAAGAGTAAATTTAAAGAAGTCATGTATCAAAAATCTGTTATTCTCAAACTGTTGATGTGTAGATATTAATAAGTTATTCAATAATTAATTAACGTTTTTTATATTGAGTAAAAGCTTTGTTCGAGTTCATTTAAGCTTAGTAAATTGATCGATAATTAAGTTGTTTATTTTTTTTTATTTGGTAAATTTCCAAGTTACACTATACAAGCTTTTTTCTAGGACTGTTAATTTTTAGTGATAATGTGTTGTGTTCACAAGTATATAAATCTCCGATATGTCTAAAAATACCTTCTCTTTTTTATCAAGTAAATTAGTCGGGCCGTTTTAACGAAAAACTGAAAATATGTCGAGAAATGTCAGAGATGGTATTGTGAAACTTCAAGTTGATTTTCAAGTCTTTTATCAGTTGTCAACTGACCACTTTGAATCACGGATTCCAAAAAATAAAATGTATGACAGATTGAATTGAGCTGTCAGACTAAAAATGTCCGTAGTATGCTTGTCGCCATTTTGGGGAAAAAGTAGTCAAGGCATGTCAAATTAACCGTCAAAAATCAAAAGAATAGTGTCATTGTTGTTGTTTTTGTTGTGATAAACACGAAAACGCAATTGTATAAATTAATAACCTTATCATAACCTTAAATTTCTGTTCGAAACTACATATGTTATTGGATAGTATTGCTGGCGCTTTCTGTTTCTTATTTTAAATATCACTAACACGAAAGAAAGTGACATGGAGCAATATTTTTTCACTAATTATACAGAAATACCAATGCCATTTTCAAATTTTAAAAAATTTTCTTGTGGACTCCTATTTGATTTTTAACACCAATATTTTCAGAATCTTTTAAAGACCCTGGATAAGGTTCATTAGAAAACATGACAAAAGAAAATAATCTTCTTTAAAATAAAATAATATATAAACAATACATTTTAAGGTTATAATTCATCTTAACCACGATCGTGACCAAATTTTGGAGTTGGGTAACAATATTCGTAACCTGGTAAGCCAAAGGGATGTTGCCGTTTTACTTTACCGCGTTACAAAAAACGTGGTTAGTAAGGAATTCCGTAACCAATCTATTATCTGGTAAATGCCAAAAAATGTCTATCGATTGCCAGTAAAATCTTTGTTCTTTCGCTAGATTAAATTTACATTACTTAACAACCAAGTAATATAGACCACTTCATTAGTTAAATATTTAGGTGTAAATATATCCCACAAATTTATCTTAAATTGGCACTCTAGAACTGTTAAAGAAAAATAAATTCAGGAGTGAAATATATAAAGAAAAAGGGATATCAAAAAAAAACACCAACTCATATATACAAAGTAATATGCCTACGTCAATTGAAATATGTGCCCTCTTTATACAGTAATTGCAGAGAGCCAGCACTGAAAAACCTTGAAAAGGTGGAAATAGCAGCTCTACATAGTATGACTAATCTCCATCATCCTATCAATCTACTACATAAACCATCCAATGAATTATTGTATGCATTCACTAAACATCCAGTCTCTTACTGCAAATCTTTCTGTCCTGATAACTAAGTTTGTAAGAAAGCTTGAAACCTGTGCAGTGATAGAGGAACTGTAAGACCAGGAACCAGAACCAAAGGCCAGCTAGAAGATATCCGTTTAACCTTTAATATATTTTGTAAAGATTTGAAAACCAAATATACCATAAATAAGGTTTTTATGCTGAAGGACCTCGTTCGTTGGCCTGTAGGGTTGATATTTATATGTCCTACACAACCAAATTAAGTGAAATTTTGTAGTTAACATTATTTAAATACCAGGTGTCCAGGAATGGATTTTCCTTTTTAAAAGGCTAATAAAAAGTTTGCTTGAAGTTTTAAAATTAATTTAATAATGCAAAAACACACACAATATAGGCGGACTTTATGTTTTAAAAATGATATTGTCGAGGTGCCTTCCATTTCAGTCCCAACACTTTTGTAATGCCGTTTTCATGTTGTTAAAAACTGCTAAACACATCTCGGGAGGAATTCCATTAATTTCTTCCCAGATTTTCTTGTTTTAAGTCTTGCAAAGTCATAGATCTATTAACACAAACTTTACTTTTGAGCTATTCCCACAAAAAAATCTAATGTGGTGAGATCGGGACACCTAGTTGGCCAGTTCAGGTCTCCAAAGCTAGAGATAACTTTTTCCGGGAATAATTCTCGATCGACTTCCATAGCCATTCGGACGGTGACCCCATCTTACCGAAACCATGCCTCCTAATCAAAGCCAGCAAAAGCTTGCAGCTGAAGTACCAGAAACTCCCGAAGATTCACACTATAATGATCACTATTTTACAGTCTGGACTACGCCGCGTCGGTTGTAAAAAAGTAAGGAGTGATAATTCCTGAAGCCGACATCGCACACATGTTTAATTTTGGGCTATGTAGGGATCTTTTGTGTTTTTGTCTTGGATTCCCTGGTGCCCAATAGCGACAATTTTGCCTATTAACTGCGTCTGAAAGGTGAAAGTGCACCCCCTCACTGAACAGAATATTGTTAATTCGGTCGTTTGCAAAAAAAAGGTCTATCATGGTTTCGGTGAAAGAACGAAGGTTTCTAAAGTCATTTGATTCTGGCACTATTTGGATTTTGTATGGATGAAACCTCAAATTTCTTCCTAAAATTGTGTGAAAAGATTTTGTGCATTCGAACCACTTGTGATATTTTACGAACAGGTCCACTTGGATTTCGAATTATCTCAGCACGCATAGCCTCAACATTCTTAGGAGTCACAATTCTTGGACGACTACGGAATTTCAAATTTACAGCTGACGATGTTTTTCTAAATCTCCTCCCCCTCGTTTTGTCACAAGTTTTACTTGGTGCGTTTTCCACACGCCTAATATTGAAGTTGCACAGAAACTTCGTCTTGCAATTGTGTACGAATTGTGGTTCTTGAAGTATGCTTCAATAATGAACGTCCGATGCACACCTGATCAACGCTCAATTTTTACTAAATAATCCGCATCGATCCACTATAGAACGACGCTAATCCGACCCCGCTACGTTACACTGTTGCCAAGTTATTCAAGTTTAGAAAGGGAAATCTCTTCCTGGAGACCTAGTATAAAATTTATTATTTATTTAAATAAAAGTTTCAAATATCTTACACCTTATGATTTCTCAAATTTTATATAAGTTGTATTGATGAAAACAATTATGTTGGACTTAACTGTTTAAAAGTTAGGTACTCGGCTGTTACGAACATATTGACCCAAGATTCATAATCAGAACTAGCCATAGAAAAACATTGTAAAATAGCATGCTCATACTACTAAGCTATGAAAAGAATCTCCTGTAATAATTTTATATGTCTGTAATTTCAAATTTACTTGAAATTTGCGAGACACATTCAACTTTCTCAGGATATTTTGATTAAAAATTTGAAAATATTGAAAATAACGGGGTACTACCTAATTAACAGTTCAACTGTTTATTCAAAAAATAGAACGTTGTGAAAAACGGTTCGTCAACATATTGTTTTTTTTAATGACGAATTATTTTTGATAACCAAAAATATTTTTTACCTATTTATTTTTACGACCGCTCAATATTATCGCAGTTATCCAGAGATTGTAATCAGTTGACACGAATTGGATCATTCGGGTGAATTCATAACATAATACTGTCATTTTATCTCTTTCTACTATCCGTTTCGTTTAACTACTTATATACTACGATACTATTCGGACTGATCGGACCAGTTAGATAGCAGCTTTTCCTGAGTCTTAAAGTTGTGTTTGTCGTATTAGTAAGCCCTAATTACCGGTAGTTGTTTAGCACGAAGTCCTTCATTAAATTAAAACAAGTTTCTCAAAACACTTAAATCTATTAACAAAAATAAATAGGAGAACAAATTTATTTACAATGAGAAACTTATAATTAATAATTCATTACAGTTTAAAGTACTTAAAATAGAAACTCTGATAGGACGTGATGATTAGTCAATTAATGAATTATACCTAATTTTAAATCGCTTTAAAAAATTATCCAAGAAAAGAATACAAATACGAAAAACAGCTGTTTAAGTTATCTAAGCGAACAATACTAAAGTTGCCCTTTTCCTAGGCAGAATAAAATGGAATTTTCCCTTAACTCTCCCGAAAAAAACCCTCTTAAACACTGGTTAAACGCGTCACCTAACTTTGTAAGAACGGATCTCAAACCCGTAGCGGCTCTAACAAATCTCAAATCCTAACTAAGGATTAGTACTTCTTCCTTATTGGTACCTGTCTCCATTCGTACAATCCTTTAGGGATGAATTCCATTCCCGAAAGTTTTGGTCTTCTTGTGTGTAGAAGGCATCAGCCATACTATGTTGTATGTTTAATTCTCGATTTGGCGTAAATTCTAAACTTAATTCATCCAAAAAATGGGTAATTCTATTCTAGGTCTTTCTATAACTGAAAGAAAATCATAATAACCGTACAAAAAACCTGATTACCCCCTTTTATCTATTTTAGTAGTATCTAAATCATTCTTTCTTATAATCAGGAAAAACTGTCAGCATACGCATTCTTTGTACATGTAATCAAACGAATATATTGCATTATAGTGATTTTATTTGAATATTTTTTTTTTCCTAATAATGGGAAAATTGTTCAATTTAAAACATTTTATCGGCTATACCATATGTTAAGACTACCCTTGGCACTTATCCCTTTGGTTTGAATTACATAACCAGGATAGGATTTGTTCGATTGATTTATTTATAAATATTGAAGGGGGTACGACCTTTTTAATTTATGTTATCAAAAATTGCCGGGAGTTATATTTTTTTAAGAAAACTTTTAAAACACTCAAAAGTAATAAAAATGATTCTGCATGTTAATTGATTTTTCCCCTTAGATCTGAGGGTGGTAGTATAAGACATATCCATGGTTAAAATCCATTCACGTCCTTTTAGTGGAATATATTTTCCGACAAAAAAATTAATCATAATTAATGTCTGTTCTATTACAAGGTAATCTTACAATTGAAACAATGATTCACCGGCACACAGAAAAAAAGTGGCCTGATCTCGGTAGCCCACCATAGTATTTTCATGTATTTTGACTCGCTAAATTCGAATACGGAGTTCGTTTGATCTCATCATCCACAGTTTTTCCGCGAATCACGAAAAATAGCTGAAAAAGCGGAAAATCCGGAAGGTAACACTTGATTCATTAAATGCTTCCATATATATTTCTAAGCTGTCGAAGGATTTGACTTAAAACTGCAATCTCGCAAAAAATTATCATGCCATTCTATCCATCAATCGTTCTTTAAGTTAGTCTTAACCTTTTTTTTTGTAACAGTCGAATTTTCCAATCGAGCAGCTATGGGTTATATTTCAGTAAAGTTTTTATTCTTTCTTTCTTCTGTAACGTTCTCTTTTATCTTCAAAGGTCCTGTGTAATAAATTTCTTACCATTTTCGAATTACTGTTATCTTCAGTATCTTTCTTCAGTACCCATCAGTAGTCTGACATCATATTTACGTCCATTTTCCTTGCCACTTGTCACTGATAACATTCTCCTTTCTTATCTAAGGACTTGACAATTTGTTTCATACATCCAAGTTTTATATGAAGAGGCGGAAGTTCAATTAAAGGCTGTTGTTATTTCCTGGTTCAAGCCCTGCTCTTGCTTGCCAAACATTTTTCTCGTAATGATTTGCGCGGTCTCTGCTGTTCCATAAACACAAGAAGCATGGATACTTTGTATATTCTGATTGTTGACCTAGGATGATCGCTATGATTTTCAAATCACCACAAACTTGCCATCCCTCCTCATAGTATCGAATTTTATGTAATACATATTTGACATTTTCGTAACTTTCTCTTAATTGTGTTGAGTGAGCTATTGGAATACTTGCGTAATAATTTCCATTGTGCAGCAGTACTGCCTTGAGACTCCGTTTTGAAGAGTCTATGAACAATCTCCATTCTTCATGAATATAACAATCTCGTTTCATTTCATTCATCAAACCGCAAACATTTGTACAATACACCAAAGACCTCGCATCATCTTTATTGAAGTATTGGCGGTATGGCTCCTCTCGATTCCTGTAGAACGTCGAGTTTTTTCCTTGTTTTAGCACCCCACGGCTTTTCAACTCTGCAGACATATATTCAGATACATCTTTAGGTAGACCCGTGTTTCTGATGAAATCACTCAAACTTTCTTGATCAAATAGTCTTACAGGTTTATTTCTCTCCCCTTTTGGCAGATTGGTCTCAACCACTTGCATGTTCTTCTTCACTCTCTTCCGTCACTTCTCTATCTGTTTCTTCAACACTTGTTGAAGCTTCATTCAGTGTAGCGCTGGTATCCATACCTTCAGTATATATATATTTTTTTTTATATATTCCCGGGTCCGTCCTAAAGCCGGATGCACTGCGACCAGAGTAGGCCTATTGTGCTCACCCTAGACATTACAGCCACTCTGTCAACCTAGCCCCCTGGCTCAATCTGTACAGCCCTGCTAAGGAGTGAGTGAGTATTTCTCCCGGTTCCAATTTTACTGACCCGAAAGTTTGTTGTCTAAATCTCACCAGTGACTCACAGTCACATATGATATATTTCACCGTTTCCTCGGCTGGTCCACACAGTCTGCAGCCGAGGTTTCCGTTATATAGATTCATTCTATTCAGATGTACTTTGACGGCCATGTGTCCCGTCATTATACCTGTAATAGTCCTTAATTGGTTTCTACTCATTTGTAGTAGTTTCTTTGCCAGTTTCGGGTCCGGATTCCCAATAAATAGCTTGCTGTGGTTTAAACCCTGTCTGGTCATCCAGTGGTTTTTATGTTCTCTTTTGATCCATTCTTTGACTGCTTCTCGTGCCGCACACCGCGGCACCCCAAAGGCCGGTTCTGGACCAATATATTGAGATGCTGACCCTGCTCTAGCTAGTTCGTCAGCTTTTTCATTTCCATGTATGCCTTCGTGTCCTGGTACCCACTTTAACATAACTCTGTTGTCTTTTGTCAGAGTTTCCAGCTCGCTCTGACATTCCCAAACCAGCCTCGATGATACCTTTTGGCCCTTGAGGGCCCTTAGGGCTGCCTGGCTGTCAGAGTAAATGAGGATTTGCTTCCCTTTGTAAGCTCTCCTGTTTATCTCATCTGCGCACCGTAAGATTGCGTATATTTCTGCCTGGAACACTGTTGGGTATTTCCCAAGGGGAAGGGTTAGTTCCTTCCTCGGTTGTAACCCGTATATCCCAGCTCCAGTACCCTCACTAGTTTTTGAACCGTCAGTGTACCAGATACTTGCACCCGAGAATGTTTCCGGTCTTTCTCTTTTACTTGCCATTCGATCATCTATTGTGACTTCAAACGGTATATTATAACGGTAGCTCGAGATCATATGGTCCGTGTCCACTTCCAACTCAGGGCTCCTGATTTTTTTACATATGTTTTTATGTCCTGACATCATCATTTGTGATTTTACTGTTGAGTGATTTAGTCGGTGGAGTCCCATTCTTGCCTCTGCCTGAATCACTATGTGTAGCGGAGGCAGATCCAGAATACACTCCATTGCCGAAGTGGGCGTTGATTTCATGGCCCCAGTAATACATAAACAGGCGACCCTTTGTATTCCACTCAGCTTTGTCATAGTTGCTCTCTGCATTACCTTGGGCCACCAGACCAAGGCTGCGTAAGTGATGGCTGGTCTCACAACACTGGTGTATAACAAATGTACCATTTTCGGTGAGAGACCCCATGTTTTCCCATATAATCTTCTAACAGTCATAAGAGATGTTTCCGATTTTCTGGTTATGTTTTCCACTTGTCTGTTCCAGGTCAGCCTGGAGTCTAAAATCACCCCCAGATATTTTACTTCTCTGGCAAGTGGTATTGTATTTCCTTGGAGGATGATGGGACCGAGATCCTCTATCCTTCTCCGTTTTGTAAAGGGGATTAGGACAGTCTTTTGGGGACTTATATTGAGTCCCTCCTGCCTTACCCATCTTTCTACAACTTTAAAAGCCCTCTGCATTCTCTCTCTTACTGTTGTATTAAATTTGCCTTGGGTTAAGATTACCAAGTCATCTGCATATCCCAGCACAGAGTGACCCTCCCCACTCAGGGTTCGCAGAAGCCCATCCATTACTAGGTTCCAAAGCAGTGGGGAGAGAACCCCCCCCCCCTGCGGACACCCCTCAGTCACCCGTGCCATCAGCGACTCTCCGAGCAGTTCTGTATAGATCACTCTGTCTTTTAACATATTTTCAATCCACCTGCAACAGGTCTCTTCAATATTGGACTCTAAATGAGTTTTTGCTGGTACAGCAGAAGACACTGTCCATTAAGATATTTTTGATTTGGTCTTCGCATTGAATCCTTCTATTATTATATTGCAAAAGTGACAGTTCTCTTGTGATTGAGGTTCTGACCATATAGTCGGTGAGATGTATTTTAAAACTTTGTTGTTTTTTTTTCAGTCCATCGTCTGAGAATGTTGTAATAAGAGCAGCAAATGCTGTCCGGAGCACATATATCATCTTGATTAGATATTACACTTTCATAAGGTTCTCGATATATATTTTTACATGTATCAGTCATTTTCCTACGTAATTTGCTTACTTCATATTTTCCGCAAACGTAACAGAACATTCTTCTGTCGCGACAGCATCCATGCCTGGCAGGTGCATTAGTTCTTCTTGTAGCTTCATACTCCTTATCAGCCAAGTTGCTAACTGATAAGGAGCTGCGGTCGCTTGATGACGACGCCTGTGGGCCCGCTTGCTCACCCTGACAAGCCGTTGATAGAGGGCATCCGAATCCCTGCATTGTAACCAATTTTTCCTTCGATGTGCCTGCCATGTTTTTAGAATTCTTCTTGTAGCCCCTTACTCCCCATAAAACAAGTTGCCAACTTATGAGGAGTTGATATATGCATCCATCGCTTCCATGTACCATTCCTTTCGTTTATCACGACAGTCGTGACGGTAAAATATGAAGTAAGCAATTTTCCGTTTTTTCAGCTATTTTTCGTGATTTGCGGAAGAACTGTGGGTGATGGGATTAATAATAAATCTTTTTATTTCATTTAAGCAAATGAAATTTTTAACACAAAATTAATATTTTAAAAAAGAAAAAGAATTGTAAGAAAAATTAATATAAAAAAAAATTTGATACATTTTTAAAATGACTTCCGTTCATAGCTCTACATTACCTGATGCTTTTCATAAAATGTTCTCGAACTAAAATTCCGAAATCTATTTATTATTTTTGATGAAGACCTCGATATCCTTCATCTGCGTTTTATAAACGAAAGCCTTTAAATACCCCCTGAAAAAAAAATCCATTGGATTAATATCTGGTGAACGCAACGCACTAACGAACATTTGGCCTCAAAAACAGGACAAAAAGGAGAAATGCAAACTATACCAGTAATCATAGAAATTATTTTTTTTGTATACCTGAGTAACAGTACTATCATAAAATTATGATAACGTGGCTCCTCTCCGACGCTACGCTCCGCACAGTTAATTGCAATCTAAGCTTTGTTCAATACGCACGCATTCGTTCTTTATAGATTTTTATTAGACTTGTGTTTGGTGTTTGGTATTTTGTGAAGTGAATATTAAAAAAAAAATTGTGATGGAATCTGAAAAACAAGGTATATAATTTTAATATATATTATTTAAAAATATAATGACTGTTTAGTATTGTTATGGACCTAAAACAATATGCAAGAAAATTTTCTTTTTTTTTTGTTTTTCTTTTTAACTAATTAGTATTTTTGAAAATGTTCCGAGCTAGGTCGGGCTACAGTTATTTTTTTATAATAAACTATAGACATTCGCCATATCATAACAGTCAAAATATTTTCCCCATGTTTCCACCTCTTAAAAAGACCGCTTTGAGTTCCACGGTTTTTTTTTGCAATAATTTTGGTTATTTTTTATTTACATACATATTTTTTTCCTATAGGTACAGATTTGACATCATATGTTATTGAGGTATATCGGAAAACGCTATACATGCTTTTTAAACAAAGCACATCCAGAACACTTGAAGATAAGGTATCATTTATGGAACATAAGCTCCGCGAAATGATGATATGTCCCCAAAACGAGTACCATGCCTTAAGTCACGATTTAAAACATTTTAACAGTGATTTGAAGAAGAGATGGATATCATCTAACTACATAGCAAAAGCCAGCCTTTCCTGAGTGAAACTTTAGAATTATTAGAACCCGAAGAAGTGAATATATCAACAGTTGAAGAGGAAACTGCTGGAATCAATCAATCTGGTGAATCGGATTAACCCAATTTGTATTATTTATTGATATTATGTGTTTTTTAATGATTTTTTCTTTATTCTTATCAAATAACATGTTATCTAAATTCACTCATGCATTTTTATTAATTTTCCATAAAAAAATAGGTTAAAATAATTTTGTCCGGTTTTTGAGACAAAATGCTAAAATCGCGGCAAGCGAATAGAGACTCTAATCAAAATCTCTGATTTCATTTTGTCACCCTTTACACAAACAACAACAAAAATTTTTTTGGGATTTCCAATTCTTGCATTTAAAATCCATACACTTTTTACAGTTTTTATCGCTGTAGTTCGATGTCCAGATTTTTCAAAACATACAATAATCGATTTGTTACCTGCTGTCAATACAATTATGATCCTATTTATTATTTCATTGCTAATGGAAGCGTGTGAATATACATACATATGTAAAAGTAAAATAAAAAACCTTACATATTTCAATTCATTTATACAAACGTGTCTATGCTCTTATAAAAAATGCTATAACTTTAAAGGACGAATAAACAATCAGGTAGCAAATCGTGCATAAATTCATACACTTCTATTAGCAATAAAAAATTAAATAGGATTAACAGGCAACAAATCGTATGATGTTAATTGTTTTTCTTAGAATTTTGCACAGTTAAATAATATATGACTGTTTGTGGCCTTGTTTAGACATTATTAAAAAATTAAACAGAATCCATTTAACCCAATTTTTATCGCAATCGGTTTTTGTCAAAATATGTTGAAATTTTTTATTTGACAACCATTAATAAAGTCGGTAGAAAACTTTAGAATGTCAAACTTTGTAAAAGATAGACTTTTTATGGGAAAACGTACAATTACCCTAAGTCAACATATAAAACGAAACCCATTACGTTTTTTTAACATTACTTCCCCCCCCCCTCTCAACCCTAAGTCAGCGCCCCTTCACTCTATTGGTAAAATAATGCCAAAAAGCAAATCGGAGCACCTAAAAATATTTAAAACAATACACATTACTTTTTTTAAATATTACTCCCCCCCCCTCCCCATCTTAAGTCAGCGCCCCTTCACCCGATTGGTAAAATAATGCCAAAAATAAAATCGGAGCTCCTAAAAACATATAAAACGATGACCATTACGTTTTTTTGATATTACTCTCCTCCCCACCCTAAGTCAGCCCCCCTTCACCCGATTAGTACAATAATGCCAGAAATCAACATAGCGCCCTCAAAAATTCCCGGATACTGATTATGACACAAGTTTTTGAGGCCAAATGCTCGTTAGTGCGACGCCCAAAGTTGCTGGCTGAAGATCAATTAATCAATTTCCGCCTTTTTGGTAGGGAATTTGATATGGCACTATTTATATCTTATTTTGTGATGTGGAACTTTGAGTACCTTCATAATGTTATGACACCTTGTCCTAGTCGCCCCTTTAATTAGTATTATGTAATTATTCCGATAGACCTCGAATGCTTTTAAACCATTGAAAAGTTTATAAACATACTAAACCCACAACTCACATGAGAGAGAGAAACGACGTCAACATAACCGATTTACAGATCGATCAAAAGTTCCTAGAACATCGTTGCTTACCATTCACTAGAAACACTGATAATTCAAATAAATACTACAATCGAATTTGAAAGTCAATGTCGTTTCGAAGTTTAAACAATTTCAAAATCAAACAAATCTCCGTGAAAAATTGAAAAACACGGCGTGTTTCGTATCAATATGTCAGTTAAAAAGTCCAATCAAAATACTTTTAATGTATGATAAAAGTTGAGCGTCTAAAATAAAACAAACTGTGCCTTTCGCTTTTCGAAATTTTATCTATTATTAAGATTGATTTTTTTGTAAATCATAATGGTTATTTAACATTTTAAATATTGTCTTTTCTTGGAAAATTATTTAAGGAGTAAAGTGAGTCAATATAAAATACTTAGTTTAAACGAGTTTACTGTCTGACCTGTTAAATTTTTAAAATTAAATAATTAGTTAGTTAGAGCGGCAAATTGTCTAAATAGTCGTTTTTAAAATTACGTAAAATGTTCAAATAGTCTTTACCTAAAAGTTAATAGCACGTTTTATATCTAGAATAATTCAAAAACATCTAAATTACCATTTAAATTTTCTTAATAAAAATTTAGTGCCACGACGCCATGATTATTGCACAATGAACATTACGAGGGTGGTTCGATAAGTTCTCGGCCTGATAAAGATATCAAAAGATTTTAGAAAATGTTTTTATTTATTTTTCAACATAGTCCCCTTGTACTTCAATACATTTAGACCAACATTGTTCTAACATTTTAATACCCGTAGTATAATGCGATTTGTCCAACTCTGCAAAATAAGCGGTTGTCGCTGCTCTGACCTCGTTATTTGAAGGGAATTTTCGTCCAGCGAATATGGCGCATGTGGAAGCATTTCGAAATGTAGGTCATGGAATTTTGCAGCAACAACCATAGATTTGTGTGCAGGCGCATTATCCTGATGAAAAAGCACATTTTTTTGGCAAGATGTGGACGTTTAGCCTTAATCACATGCTGTAAACGGTTCAGTAGTGAAGCGTAATACTCCCTTGTTCTAAATAGTATATAAGCAACACGCCATGTGAATCTCAAAAAACTGTTGCCATGACTTTTCCGGCAGGCGGAACGGTTTTTGCTTTTTTTGGCGCACTTTAACCTGGCTCCACCCACTGTTTAGACCGCTGCTTTGTCTCTGGCGTGTAATGGTGAATCCATGTTTCATCTACAGTTATAAAACATCGAAGAAACAGGATTGAGCCTGAATAAGTCTAAACACTCTTGCGAAGTGTTCATTCGAAGCTTTTTCATGCCAAGAACATCATGTAAAATGTAGTGGACACGATGTTTGCTGTACCAGCAAGCTCTCGTACTTTCAGTCGGCGGTCATAAAGTATGACAATGTGAATTTTTGTGACAATTTCGTCAGTTGTAGCGGTTTTTGGGCGTTCCGAGAGCTCAACATTTTGAATTGATGTACGACCACGATTGAATTCAGCAGCCCATTTTTTTACTATCGGAAACGAAGGAGAAGAATCCTTTAAAGTAGAATCTAACTCATTTTTAAAGTTCGTATTAGTTAAGCCCTTTAAAACAAAGTACTTTGTAACCGCTTGAACTTCAATTTTATTCATCTTTCACAAAGTATTGAACCTTATGTGTTCGATCGTAACTGCACGCAAATATCTTAAACTTTGTGGGGCGTCATCTTGAGGTTAATGCTTACAAAATATTATAGTTATTTGATCCTACTAGCGCCCTCTCTGTTTCAGGCCGTGAACTTATCGAACCACCTTCGTAAACTGCCAGAATTCTTGAAGATTTTGCGCTCTAAACACTTGTAAATTTGAATCACTCCAATAATGGGAATTGTGTCGATAAAAGACTATATTTTTGTAAATTTAGCTTCGTCTGTCCAAATCATATTGTCTACAAAAAAATTGTTTTCTTGCGTCCAAGTTATAATTAATTCACAGAATGCTACTCGTCTTGGAAAATCAGTTTCTTTTAGATGTTGAACCATAAAAAATGTGTATGGATGAAATTTATGTTTGCGTGATATTCTGTGAACTGTTGATTTGGATAATCCTGACTCTAAACCAGCTTTTCTTACAGACACTGGTATGCAGCGAAATATCCCAATATAGCAATTTCAATATTCTCATTATTAAGAGAAGGTTTATTTCTTTGCACTATTGCCTTGACGGATCCAAAGTTGAATTGATATTGAATGGCAAACATGTCACATGATCTTGATATAACTTTATCAAATTCTCCATAAATAGTAAATAAGTTTAAATAATCTTCGTTTGTATAATGTAAGCGCCCCGTTATGATTATTAATATCTTTCAAATGGTGACAGCTTCATGCATTTCTTAAGCATTTTTTTTTCATTGCCGTCATAGCGAGCTATGAGTAAAACGTCAGAGCCAACCAAGATTATAGCAACTAAAAATCCACAGCAAAATCGTCATATAAAAATATTAAAGTGGTAATATTTCGAAAACTAAAAATTTTCGGCTTTAACAACCTTACACAAACCCTTATTTTTAATGCTAAACAAGATAAAATTAGAAAATTTGGAGTTTCCATTTGAAAAAAATTGACTGTTGACGATTCCTTCAATTTAATTTATAATTTTATTTTCTGAACACCATGTATAATTTGTTGTCAAAATATTATAGAAATCTAATAAAATAGGCCCTTTTCAACAAGAAATCCTACTCAAATTAAGTAGAAAAGGTTCCTTATAGGAAAAATTGATAATTGTTTTAGGGTCTTGCGAACGTCACTTTTCACATAAAAACTTAAATGTCAAAAACGCTTAGACTTAGGTATAGGTCATAGTACTACAGAATGTACCTAGAATCTTGCATAGAATGAAAAAATACAATAATATATAGAATGTTCCATGAAAATAAGCAAGTTAACACCTACTTCCGGTATAACCAGAAATGCCACCATCTAGTTGCCTCGATTGACATTAGTATACTATCAAATTTTCCAAGTTTTCCTATAGATATTTTCCATATATAGATCGAATTGATTCCCAGTAGGACATCCTATATATATATATATATATATATATATATATATATATATATATATATATATATATATATATAATAAAATCAAATATTGGCGAAGCGGACGTGAAAATTTCTACATGATTCTCGTGTTAAAAAGTGCGGAGCACTCCAAAATATGATAAAACTCCGGGTCCGACAGATGGCGACGGCGCTGTTTTGTCCTAATATGGGACTCGTCAGGCCACTGCATTCGGTACAAACCATCATCTTGCCTTTGCATCCTATAAAGCTGAGTTTAAAATCAAAAAACAGCAAACAAGACGACAAAGGCGACATCTCAATGGTCCACTTGATAACATAAGAACCTTACAGATTTAACAAAGTTTGTGTTATCAATTGGACCATCGAGATGTCGCCTTTGTCGTCTTGTTTGCTATTTTTTGATTTTAAACTCAGCTTTATAGGATGCAAGGCGAGATGATGGTTTGTACCGAATGCGGTGGCCTGACGAGTCCCATATTAGGACGAAACAGCGCTGTCGCAATCTGTCGGACCCGGAGTTTTTCCATATTTTGGAGTGCTCCGCACTTTTTATTATTTTTATATATACTAGGTAATTTCTTTGTCTATTTTATTATAAGTATTATGTCAGCACATAGGTACAATTTTTGTTAAGTACATTGTGACATTTATGGAACACCTAAATTTCGGTGATGATATGTCGAAATAGGATCCACTTTCGTGGACCCCCTTTTACATCTCATGCACCTCCAATTTTTTTTCCCATTGACATAGACCCCTTGCAAGTCGCAGTCGACCCCTAGGGATCCATATAGACCACTTTGGGAATCAATGGTCGATTGTAAATACAATAATTTAAATAAGATATTAGACATTTTGTACATTATAATATCGGGTTTGCACATCTTTTGAAAACGATACTCTACTTTTGTGTGATAGTGTGTATCTTCCCACATCTTGTATATAATACACAGTTCGTTCAAAAAATTCCAGCAGTAATTTTGTATAAAATTTACAACTAGTGCTATCTGTTACTCGACGGCAGAACAATGTAATTCGTGCATTAGTTACCCACAGTGGAGATATGAGCGCTGTAATTTCATTTATTGGCCAGCTGTGTTCGTTTGAAGTAGATGTGTTTTTGTCACTGCATCACAATTTTCGCTATGGAGCAACGCGCCGCAATCAAATTTTGTTTCAAATTGGGAAAAAGTGGTTCGATAACATTCGAATTATTGAAAACCGCGTATGATGAGAATTGTTTAAGCCGCAGCAAGGTTTTCAAGTGGTACGCGCGAATCAAGAACGGTCGACATTCGCTAGAAGACGATCTACCTCGACTACCGATGAGAACATCGAACGTGTGCATGTCGCGCTGTCTCGTAATTAGCGAATTATGGTTGAAATGTTGTCGGAAGAACTTAACATCAGTGCAGGAAGCGTGCACCAAATTTTGCACGACGTTCTCAGGAGAAAAAAAGTGTGTGCGAAGTTCGTTCCTTACGAAATAGCTGAAAGAGTGCCGTGTGGAAACGTCACCCGATTTGGTTAAATGGGCAGGCACGCATGAAATTTTTTTAAGTAAAATTGTATCCGGCGACGAATCATGGTGTTTTCAATACAATCCATCGACCAAACGCCAAACCACCGACTGCCGAGGCTAGGGCGAAGAGCGGCCCACCAAAGTTCGAGCGACAAAATCGAAAATCACAACGATGCTCATTTCCTCTTTCGATTCTCTCAGGATTATCCATAGCGAATTCGTGCCCCTCTGCCAAAGAGTGAACGCATTCTATAAAAGTGTCTTGCATCGACTTTTGAAGCGGATCCGTCGCGTGAGACCGGAATTGTACCGCATCGGTGACTGGTTTCTGTTGCACGACAATGCACCAGTCCATTCCTAAATACTCATCACACAATTTTTGATTCAAAAGTCGGTCTTCATGATTCACTACTCACCCTACTCGCCAGATCTGGCCCCGGCAGACTTTTTTTATTCCCTGAATTGAAAATGACGATGAAGGGAGAACGTTTTGAAGACGCTGAGACGATTCAAAGGAATATGACCAAGGCTCTAACAGCTATTCCAGAAGAGGAGTTTTCCAGGTCACTCCAGCGGCTATACGAGCGCAGCAAAATTTGTATAGAATCAGGAGGCGATTGTGTTGAAAACTAAATAAAATATGTTTTCTAAACTCTTGTTTTCATTTGTAAAAAAATTAATCCCGGAACTTTTTGAATGAACTGTGTATAAAACAAATCACAGAAACAATATCCTCTTCACAGTCTGACAAACTAAAAATAATGTACTTTTTTATTATCCTGTATAATGATTTGCATTGTATTTGTAGTGCGAAGCTTGTGTATTCAAAAACCTCTTTTTATAAATAACCCCTTTTTAATGGAATGAAAAATTATATGCAAACAAATTAACAAAGAAAACACACGTGTCGATTTTTTAAAAGCCCTCCAATTTGCGATCAATCATATAAGGGTGGTATGTTGATTAATGACAATTATGACAGAAATTGCAGAAAAGTGGAATTAAATTATGTTTTGCGTGGCGAAAACATGATAGTTTTAAACCATAATAGCGAATTCTGTATTTGTGAGGTCGTTTTGGTTCCGTATTCAGCTTAATATTTGTAATGTCCGTCGCTCTCGAAATTACTAATATTTTAGACCAGAGGCAAATTAGTAGCATATGGTAACACGAAAATATAAAATAATATTCGCGGCCAGTTCAAGCGTCCTCTTTTGAGGCGTCTACTACACGATTAGTATCAATGTTAGGATTTTTTTTTAACTTAATTTATTCATAGGTTCTTAACAGTACTTAAACTAGTTTTCTCGTGGTCGATCTTTAGTGATCTATTTATTAAAGTAAGTAAGTTTATATGAAAGTTTTAGGTAATTAGCTGGCAGCTTGATGTGTATGTGCGTAGAATTTGGGTCCGTACATTGCGACCTGATAGATTTATTGTGCCTCCCTACTGCTGCCAAGTCGTAAGAACGACCTTACCAACTAAAGCAGATCCTCTAGCCCTATTACTTCAGGAACTTTAAGGTGGGTAGCTCCCCTTCTTCTGTTTGATGTGCTCATAAGAACCGCATCCTAATGTTTTCTAGAGCATTGCACTCTGAAAGGATGTGAATAAAGGTTTGGTCCTCCTTCTCGCAGAATCTGCACTCTTCTTCTTCGACCAATCCGAGTTTCTTCAGCTATCCCTTCAGGTAGTAATGCCCCGTCGGAATCCCTGTCAGAACTCTGAGTTGCATTTGACTTATGTTTATGCATTTCTTGAATTTCTTCTGGTGGTAGTTCCCAAGAAGTATCTTTACTTGTCTCAATCCTTGTAGCCCCATCTAATAATTTGATCTCCTGCTTTCTTCTTCTATCTTTAATTCTTCCAGCATTACGCTGCTACTGATTCCACAGAAAGGCTCTGGCCACAGAAATGGTGTCTTAGCCCCTTTTCTCGCGAGCCTGTCTAATATTTCAATCCCTTCAACCCCGGTATGTCCCTGTACTCACAGGAGGGTGATCTTATTGTTCTTACTCCATTCATTCAATTCCTCTAGGCATTCCCAGACTATCTTGGAGCTGTTTACTTGAGAGCTCAGTGCACCGATGGCTGGTTGATTATTCGACATGATGAAAATCTCTTGACCGCGATGGTTTTTTTCTTTGTTGAAATGAATACATTTCCTAATGGTATGTATTTCTGCCTAGAAAATGCTTGACCACTTACCCAAGCTTTCATGGTGTCTGGTGCTAGGCCCATACACTCCTAGTTCAGTTCCCTCCGTTGTTTTAGAGCCATCTGTATACCATTTAAAGGATTTCTTTTTGAGTTTTTCAATGGTGGTTCTGTCCCATTCACTTTTGCGACTCAACTTTGTGCTCAAGTTTTTCACAAAGTTGAATTTCTTTTTCATTTAATCTTAGGGCAAGTCCCAGATTTGTTGATTTCTCAATGAGAAACTGGGCCTTCGTTTTATGACACTCATCTCTCATCATTCTATAAATTATACTCTTCACCATACTTTCCACACGTATATGTAGAGATGTAGGTTTAGGATTACTTCTATGGCGGTGGTTGGGCAGGTTTTCATTCCTTCGGATATACATACACACAGGCCAGTCTTTGAACTTTAGAGAGGTTAGCTCTTGTGTTAGCCAGACTGTTTTTTTCCTCCAGATCACTGCACCATATGTGACGGTTGGTCTCACTATTGAAGTGTAGATCCACTGCAGGGTTTTTAGGTTTGTGCCCAAGCTTTTTCCCGCAAAGTTTGTAGCCTTGTTGGTTAGTTTTTTTTTTCATGCTTGTCTCAGAGGAGTTTATTATCTAGGGTCAGCCTCAGATATTTAACCTCCGACTTCCACTCAATAACGTTCCTATCCATTTTCATGGTTTTCAGATTGAGCTTTTTTTTCCTTTTGAAGGCCACGAAGGTGGTTTTGGTGGGGTTGATATTTAATCTCATCATCTGGCACTATTCCCTTTTTAAACTATGTCACAGAGGGTATTCTCGAATTTGCCTCTTGCGATCACAACGTCATCGACATAGCCCTGAGAAGATATGCCGATATCAGTCAGATCGCAAAGGAGTTGATTTACAATTAAGCTATACATAAGTGGAGAGGCTACTCCCCCCACAGGGCGTCCTCTGGTGGCGCAGAGGGCGATAGTGTCGTGTCCTATCTCTGTCACTGCTATTCTAGTAAAGTCGCGCTATCCAGTTGGACGTCGTTTTGTCCACTCCCATGTCATCAAGTGCTCTTTTGACTACCTCGGGTGGAATGTTGTCCAAAGCCCCTCCAATATCAAGAAAGTCACATATTACGGTTTCCTTACAGTTCAATGCTTCTTGAATTTCATCTGTTAATTGTATCAGTGCAGTTTTGGTATACCTACCTGGTTGATACGCATGTTGATAAGGGTGCAGTGTCACCTGATCAGGAATTTCTGTTCTGATAATTAGTAATAGATAATTAGCTACTGCCTGATGTTTGTGATAAAAAATATTTTTAAAGGAGAAAAAATAGACAAAATAGGATAAAAAATGCCAGCCAATCTGTCTTGTTAATTTTAAAATAGTTTCATTCTCATAACTGGTAGCTTATAATTTTTTCTAGGACGCATGTCTCTGTACCAATAATAAAAAAATGTTTGAATGGAGGACAGGTGTTGCTACGCCTACACCATTTCCACTGCCTATATTTTTGTATGTTACTAATACATGTTATATGTAAAATACTTTAGTAAATATCGTTCACATATATCTAGAACAGTTTAGAAAATAATGTCAGACAAAATATAGAAACAGGAACTCAGCTGACGTCAGTGGGTATTTCTAAATAAGACAATAATAATCATATTAGCCGGATAAAACTTTTTATTTTAATTTCATACGTTGATCATAAAATTCTTACAGCAAGAGCTTGGTGATTGGTGATAAGAATAACTTGAATTTGTTCTTGGAAACTGCAGATTTTTTGATTGAATTTCCTGTAAAAAATGTCAATTCTTGGAAGCAAATACTATTATTTTATACTTAGCACAAGAACAACTAAACGACTTCAGAGTTTTGTTCTAACAAAATGTATTTCTGAATAGGTATACTGTCCCTCATCTCCCGAAGCGACAGTAGTTGATTTCAGCGATAATGTACATATAAAATAAATACTGATGATCCGTAAAAGCAATGAGTGGAATATGAAACAGCAATATTAAAATAACATAAGTTCGTGTCTCGGTTCTCAAACTCCTTTGTACGCAGACGCTAAAGGCTTTCATTTTATTGGCTATTTTGAAGCATCTCAAGCATGGTTATATTTACCTATTTTCACAAAAATCATATTGGTTTAAAATTTTTATAAAATTTTATGCTTTTGTAATGTACGGTAACTAATAAACTTTGAATAATAGTTCATCCTTATTTTTAAAGCATGATTTAAAGATAATAAACATCACTATAACCTAACATTTTGTTTAGAAAATCGATGCCGTCAAAACAACTTAAAGTGACACAAAGCCCCTTTTTTTATTGGCCACAGATATTTTGAAGACACCAATGGCATATTTCCGTCTCGCACACTGAAGAACTTGGAAACTAGGACGGATTTATGGGGATTTATATACATTTGTTCTCTAATGTTGGGATCTATGATTGTTCAAAATTCAATATTTATTTTATACAGGATGGTGCGATAGTGTGACTTCCTTATTTTTCAAAAATTTTTAAAAATATTTTTAATTATACATGGTGTTTCATGACAACGTACCGCTAAAAAATAGTTTTTTTTAATGGGATACTCTATATATCTTCAAATGTTTGGATTCCTCCAAGAACTATCTGGTTTTAAATTTTATTGCGAAGTGTCAACCTTTTTAAAGTTTTGAAAGAAAAAAACAAGGTAATCTATATCTTTCGATCTACGACAATTATAGTATTCAACAATAACATTGTGAACGATAAATGTACTCTTAAAGGTCTAATATAGCGCCTAAACAATTACCTCATTCAGGGTGTTTACCACAAATTTTGCCTATTTGCCGAAATGTAAATGAATCTTTCTTTGATTTTTAAATGAAACATCCTGTATATAACTACTTTATCATTTAGTGCATCACTTTTCTTAAATTTTTCCTATACCTATCAGCACTAGTTTTTCCGGTATATTAATTTTTAGTAATTCTTTAGAAAAATACGTTAACTTATTAATATCTAGCTAACCCTGAGTATTAAACGAGAGAATTAAACGTCAAAATAATATTTATCATTTAGCTGTCACTAGTATTGTTGAAAACTTTCTATGAAATATTAGTCTTAAAATTAAATAATCGATTTGATTCTAATACTGAAATAAATACAGAATTGTATTAATTGTTCACTCAAAAATACGTTAAAATTTATATTGTTGCTATTATCATTCTGGTAAATGAAAATGTAATTTAGTTAAAAAGCTAAAATTGGTTATTTACTTATTCCGAAAATAAATGGTTAAAGAACAAATCTAAAAATTACTCCACATCAAGTAAAGATAAACCTTAAAGTACTAGTTATACTTGAAGTAGTTAATTAAAAAAACACTACCCAATTAGTTATTGAAAATATCCTCCGTCCTCTTGAATTCACAGTCTAATAGGTGTCTCAAATTCACTACATAAATTGCGTTACATGTCAATATTAATATTTTGAAAACAATTTTTCATTCTGATTCTTCTTTCTTCCTTTGTTATAGGCGATATTTTATATTATTTTTTCTTGCATAATAAAATGAAAAAGACTATACTCTTCCCGATGTCTCATTACGTGTGCAAAATATTCCAGCTTTTTGGATTTAATAGTTGTTATCAATTCTTTCTTTTTTTTCATTTGATTCAAGACAATATCGTTTCGTACTCTGTCTATCCAGCTTATTCGTAACATTCTTCGATAGCACCACATTTCAAATGACTCTATAAGTATATTTTCTGTCAAAGTCCATGACAACTCCGCAAAGAAGTACAGAGAATACATAACATTTTAGTATTCTTGTCCTAAGACTTAGATTTATATCATGGCCGCATAATATCTTCGTGTATCGAAAAAATTCTGTTTTAGCTTTGCGATTCTGCATCAAATTTCGATCAAGTGATCCCACACGTCATTGACTCGGTTCCCCAAGTATGTTATGGCTTCTACCCTTTCCAGCTGCCTGCCCTCAATCTGAATTCCACCGTCAATGACATTGTTTTTACTTATAACTATATACTTTGGTTTTTTGATATTAAGACTCAATCCGTACTTACTGCATTGTTCTCCCACAGAATCTAATAAAGATTTCAATTCGCTGCCACCACTGGCAATGCGTACAATGTCATCAGTATATCTAAGATTATTTATTGGTTGTCCATTTATTTGTATTCCACAATTTGTGTCATGCAGTGCATCGGTGAATGTTTTTCTGAATAGATATTAAAAATTATTAGGAACAAGATGCATCCTTGCCTTACTTCACACTGAATTTGGATTTCCTCTGTATGATCTTCGTCTATTTTAACCGTAGCATTCTGGTTTCAATATCATATAATATAATTCTTAGATCTGTATCATCAGTATTTGTTGACTTAAGAACTTCTATTAGTTTATTGTATTACACCTTGTCAAATACCTATTCAAAACCCAGAAAGCATAAAAACACGTTCACATTTACATCCTTGCTTCGTTGTACCAGCATATGCAGTCTAAATAACTCTTCTCTCGTGCCCAGGCCACTTATCAATATAGGGAAATTATATCTCGCCCATTTGTTCTTCTACATTTTTGTATATTCTTGCATGGGTGACACGCAGAAAGACCTTGAGTACATGACTCATTAGGCTAACGGTGCGATGATCTTGACATTCTCTTGCATTAAGTGTCTGAGGAATTGGAATAAAAGTAGACTTGTCAGGCATGTGACAAAGTGCCGTAATTGTATACTACATTAAAGAGATCAACTCACAGTTTACTTCTATTTTCTCTTGCTAAAGTTTCTTTTGGTTAAATCTGGTTCTGTTACTTTCTGCTCAAAAAAGTGTGGTCCAATTACTTGGTTACCGACAATATCTTCCCAAACATTTAAAGACCACCTAGTTTGGGAATTGCATCTTAGAAAATGTGAATTTTCCGTTGCGTAATAGTGGAAGTTGTGTCTGTTAATACTTCCGTTTCTGTGCAACGTAGCCTCATCTCCAAATGGCATCAAATCATCAAAATTTTCTGTTCATTTATTCGGTTTTAATTCCTGTGACAAAACTCCAGTCTGATAAGGTTCGAGGAACACTTCTTGAAATAAATGAATGTGATTTTATGAGCCTTAAGTATTGACTGAACGTCCCTTCGTTCAACATCAACCTGTCCAATATGCAGATTTTCGGGGACTGTTAAAAATACATTCTATTTTATTTTCTTCAGTATGTGCACGTTTTTTTTCGAGTATTTTTGTTGTATGCCACGCTGCCAGGTCTTTAAAAACGCTCTATAAGTTTTTCAAATGTCCTTCGTTCAGGCTGACGTCTCTCGGGAAATCGCTGTTGATATAATCTTTTTGCATTCTTGTTACTAGTTCCCAAAAGAAAATTCATATCAACCGTCTAGGCTTATGAAAAATTCATTATTTAAAATTTAACCTCTAAAATTGTATTTCTTATAAAACGAGTTAAAACAATACTCTAGTGACAGATAAATGATAAATATTACTTTGACGCTTACTTCTTTCGTTTAATACTCATGGCTATCTAGATATCAATAGAGTAACGTATTTTTGGTTCCAATTAATAAAAATTAATATACCGGTAAAACTAGCGCTGATAGGTATACGAAAATATTAAGAAAAATGATAGAGAAACAATAACTTTACATAATAAAGGAGTTATATATAGGGTGTTTCATTTAAAAAATCAAAGAAAAATTAATTTACCTTTCATCAAATGGGCAAAATTTTGGCAAACGCCCTGTATGAGGTAATTGCTTAGGTGCTATATTAGATCTTTAATAGTACATTTATCTTTCTCAGTGTCAATTTTGTGTACTATAATTGCTGTAGATTTAACGATGTAGTAAATTATAGACTTTGTTTTTTTTTCAAAATTTGGTGAATTTTTTGAAAAAATTGGAAACTTTGCATTAAAATTCAAAACTAGATATGCTATCATATGGATAGTTCTTGGAGGAATCGAACATACAAAGATATACAGGGTATTTCATTAAAAAAACTATATTTTTTAGCGTCATGCTGTCATTAAATACCGCCTATAATTGAAAATATATTGAGATTGTAGAAATTTTCCTATTTTTACAATTTTATTAAAATATTTTTGCAGTGAGATAGGGTACTTTGTCACCTATTACGCCACCCTGTATCTATATGATTTCACCACATTTTAAAGGAGAACAGCAACTATACTTATTTAATACACAATAATTCGTTTGCCCACTTTTGGCAGTGTTCTTTTTTCCTTTTAGGTATTATTTTTTTTTTATCTTAATAATAAAATGTCTTAATTGGTATGTCTTATCATCTCACCACTTTTGGATCTTGTTTTTCAGGAAAGTACCAAAATTTTTCGATTCTTTGGTTACAGTGCAATTCTAGAAACTTTTTTATGGTATTAGATAGAATTTAATATTTATATTTGTTTCATATTTATAAAAAAACGTGATGACAAAAATGAGCGTTCCAACCTGTTTTTTTAGCAAGGTAAAATGGGTGTTTTCCGAAAAACTTGGCACGAAACGTTTGTAATTTAAAGTTAATGTGCTGACCAACGTTGTAAAATATAATAATAATCGTAAAATACTAATTTCCCGATAATACAAATCAAACGAGCCTATTCTGTTGATTTATTTTGAAGATAATCACAAATTTAAAATTTTATGTTTATGAGTTTTACGAAGTTGGAACGTTTTACAAAGTGTACTTATTTTCAAGCGAAACATACCATGATAATTTTTTGTAATATTAGTTGTTTGAAGAATTTAGTATCTTTTTGTAAATAGTTGAAAGAACAGCAGAAAATTTTTCCAAATCTCGCCCCGAGTACAATAGAAATCCACATAAAAATTGAGTTTTGATGGGGACGTCCGTTGGCGCATCTGTAAGATAAAATAATCTGTGCTAACCATAACGTGAATATTTTTCACTTAAACATGCAAGATAAACTGTTCTTTCTAGTATAAAATGTTTAAATACCTTAACTTACTTAAGAAATTATGAAAATTTACAAATATTCGACAGTTTTGTCTCCGAGTGTATTTGTTTGGAGTGTATCATATTCAATGATATGGAACACTTGGCGCGCCAGGCACACTGATACTTGACCTTGATTTTGTTTTTGAAGTGTAGAAAGGAAGAAAAGAAATGTTGACTATTTTTGGGAAAGTGTTTAAAACCATGCATAAGTACCTGTACTTTAAAAATCATATATTTTAAATTCCATTTTAAATTTCGCTTCAAAAAAGCCAATACTTGTCTTTTGACCGCTATGACGTCACATGTTGCCAAAGACTGGTAAAATGACAAGAAGATATAAAATTTTTTCGTAATTTTTTTAATAAAATATAAGTTTTATAAGTGGTGTGCGGTGCCTCATTGTATTAATACTACAATTAAAACATCTGAAAGTTATTTATTTACGTTCCACATTCGGAAAATAATAGGAAAAAGTGGTTTCAGCTAGTCCTCAGGGATTCGGCTCTTGTGTGTGACACACAATCTAAAATGTAGGGGAGAATGGTGCAATTGACGAATAATCGAGAACAGTGTAACACTTGTATTTCCCCCCGCCCCATTTCATACCGTATATCCTTAATAGATGCAACGAAATTCGTTTAGTGCAGCTGTGGCAGTTTAAGCTAAAAGTTGTGCGCGCGTTTTGATAGAAAGTACATTTAAAACATTATTGAACTTTTGTTGTAATTTTCGAAATTCAAACTATTAAGTGAAAACAGTATATTTCCGTGAGGTCAAACAAAATGTATTTTATTTTCGAATTGTGTTTCATGTTAGATTAATATTGTGCTACACATTTGGTTGTATGCACGCCTTATTCCAAAAGCCAGCCATTTTGATTCTGATTGTACAGTTTGGATAATTAGGAACGGTTACAAGCGGGAAGCAGGGAACGTTTTCGATTACCCTATATCTTCTCAATTACCCGTAACAATTTTGCAGACAATTTATTTATTGTTAAAAACTCGTTTCAGATGCCTCTAAACTAGAAATACCGTTTCACTTCGACTAACCGTCAGAGATGTGAAAAGCTGTAAATAAATATTCTGTGTCATATTTAAGCAAGTGACACTACAGGCAATTAAAGTATCGAAAAAAGGCCGACATTCCGTATTTAATAAAGATCAAGAAGACTAATTGGAAAAGTACATTTTGGATGGCATAATACCATCAAGAATTCGAAAAATTGCTTACATGTTTGCTGAGAAAAACAAAGTGAAAAATGCACAGACGAGGAATCCAGTAAAAAATATATTAGTGATCTGTGTCAAACTAAATATGCAATTAAGCAGCTACAAATAAATAACTGCTGTTTAATTTATCTAGCTCCTAATTACCCCACGTCGTTCCTATTTCTCTTTTACCCTAATTTCAATTACCCCCGAGGGTGTTGGGTAAATGGGACGGTAATGTATATATATATATATATATATATATATATATATATATATATATATATATATATATATATATATATATATATATATATATATATAGTCTTGTTTGGAAAGTCTTTTGATTTGCTTAACTAGTAAGGAGAATACCAAAATTTATATTTCAGTAAAAGTTGATTACATTTGTGATGGTATTTGTTTGTTTTTAGTCCCTTTAAGCTAGGTGTTTCCAATTATTCCACTTTCCCCTATTTTTTTTGTGAACATCATTTTGATGTAAGTTTTCATAATATTTGATTATTTTTCTTATATTAAAAATTATTATTTTTAAAGTTTTCGAAGAAGATAATTGGAATTTCGAGGCTAGAAATAAAGTAATCAAGTAGCAGAATATGGTTTATTACGAACTTTAGTTCAAGTGCACAAATTTGTATCTCGACGATGTTGAATATAGCCTACAGCATCATTTCCGTATGACTGCCTCGAGGCCCTAAAAAGAAATAAAATAATTCTTTTAATAAACAGAACATAACCTCAAAATCATATAATTTTAATTATTCAGTTAAATCTTTTGAGTTTATAAATAACCATGATTACCATTATGTATTCATTATCATTTTAGAAATAACAATTCTTGGTATTTTATTTACATGGAGGTCTACACGTTTCTAAATTTAGCAGACCAGAGGTCACCGTTTGTTTCGAAGAAACTGACAACCGTAATTCTCGGCAAATTCGAACTATTTGCCTTAATAAATCCACTTTCCATCAGGGGAAAACTTCGTAGAAACGTTTTCAAAGGGAGTAGAAACAAATTTCGGAGAAATTGCGCGGAAATCACTGTAAAATAATGTTGACCAAACAAAGTGGTCTTTGACAGTGACGTCATGCACTTTGATTGGTGTTCATTGTTACGTGACTTGGGAGTGATTTAATTATATTTTGAGTATTAAATAAAAATTAAATTCCTTACACCTATTGTGTTTTTTAGGATTTTTATTATGGAAATACCATTTTGCAACTAAATTATATTTTTATTTGAATACAGTCAACATCCTTATTAAAACATAGGTTAAATAATGTAAGGAAATTAAAGGTTAAAAAATAAAAATTAGATACTCCGATCTATCAAAGATACTATAGGGAAATCCCTTTTTGTAACATAAATAATCACCAGCCCATCAATCAGTGCTGTACATCAAGACCAATGATAACAACTATAAATCTGAAAACAAATTTTAAAAGAGATAAATATATCCGTGAAGAGGCAAAATACCGCTTCTAAAAGCGAATATAATGAGCGATTTTTCGTGCAAAACATCGTGAAAGTGGCCCGATTGGCAGGTTTCCATGCTGTTTACCTTCTCTCGCACTCGATCGCATAGTCAGAAGGCTAAATTAAACATCCAGAGTGTGACGCCATGGTTATTTATGACATCATAGTTTTGTCTATTTAATTTTCGAGATGAAATTGTCAGTGGCGTCGAATCAAGCTAGGAAAATTTTTGTGATAAACTTACTCACCATTTTTAATCTGTGATGAGATTTTTAAGGAGTGTTCAAGCAGGTTTCGTTACTAGAACATATTGTTTAAATTTGCTAGAAAACATTTCATAAATAGTAGCCCTAGTTTGTGACAGGAAAATGTCCTTCTTCTTCACGATCATGGGCTTGTTCCCCAAACATCGAAACTTCAACTCATCCTCATGAGTATTATTTCTATGAGCTCGGCTGTCCGCCGTATAATCCAGATTTGGTTTCAAAGGACTTGTTCTTATTCAGAAATTTGAACAAATGCCTTATGGACGTCATTTTGTAAACGATAGCCTGTTCAAGTTAGGGGAGATGATATTGAAAAATAAAGTAATCAGTAACATCCTAAGTCTTTTATTTTATTCTTAGAAAAAAAAACTAGTGCTCCTCGTAATTCCGTATTTTCCTTGTTGAATTTTGTGATAAATGTTAAATATCAACATTTTCTCTAATAAGGATAGAAGGTTGAAATGAAACTTTTCGATGATGTCACGACCCGACGTCCTTTGATTTTGTAATAACTCCGATAATACAGTCTTGCAATAACTCATATAATATATCTGCAGTTAGGGTTGTTAATAAAAATATCGGATTTTCGATATACTGATATTTTCAAATATATCAACATCGGAACTCGATATAAGAAAAAAATATATCATCTATCGAGTCTATTTAAAAACAGATCATTCCAAAAATGAATTACATTGTTTTTTTTTAATCAAATAATAATAATAAATAAACTTTATTAGGCACAGTGACACATAAGGCTAACAACCGAAGTCTTTCTGCCTTTTACATTTCCAAGTATACTTATAATACAAACAATTGAATATAATATCATTGCTGAACCAACATTAGAAACATCTCATGATAGAAACAGTTGAAAATATTTGTCAGATTACAAAGTTTAGGAGTCTATGATATGTTTAAAAAACATATAAATAAAACATATAAATAAATAAACAATAATAATAATAATAATAATATGTCTGGCCGGCAGTGTATTGCAGACACAGCAGTACACTTGTCGCTACTGTAATGCGTAGACAGTACAGCCAGCCACGCCAGCTGTCCGCTGACTTTTAACCATATCCTCCCTTTCCATTTTAAACATTCCTCTGTCCTGACCCACCTACTCACAATTCATACACATTCCCTTAGGAACCACATTCTTTCAGCTTTCCGACTGGACCCGGCTACGAATAGATCCAGGGTTTCCCTCAACGAATCGTAGGCGGTGATTAAATGAGGAGAAATTTCAGATTTTAAATTAGGAATATGTCGACTGTAAAACATAAATTATACCAGATGGGTCTGTGTGTCCAGAATCCTACACCGCAGAAGCGGTCTGCCCCATGGATTTTGAAGGGGGAGGGGGCAAATTTTGACATCGTTACAGAGGCAGGGTGTTGAGGAGACGACCCCTGTCGCACAAGAAGCTACAGCCTAACAACAACATAAGAGCCAAACAACAGCAAGAGCTCCACCCTCCGAGAATGCTGCGCAGGAAACTCAGCCAGCGCTCATGCAGGCGGGACTTCTAAGACAGCGCATGAAATGAACAACATGCTGAATTTTGTAGGGAATATCCACAACTACAAGTGTCACAACAGAGAATAGCAGACCAATACAGAGCTATTCTCCGAGATAAACTAATCTCAGAAGCGTGACATAATCAAAACGGAAATCGAACGAGAGATAAGAAGTCGATTCAGAAAGCAGTTCTCCTTGCAACCGCGTGGACCGTCCGAAAGTTTGTAGGAAATACAGTAGACCACGCCACCTAGGAACATGGAAAGCGTTCCCGCAGAGCTTCATACTTTTGGTATCTTTGTGTACCTGTTACGAGTCAATGTTTCATGGAGGGAGTGCGAAGCCGTTCGGCTTGAAAATAATGAAAATAATAAAACAATCAATCTTGTAGCTCCAAAGGGAATTAACTAGAGTGTGAGTAGGATATTTGCATTTAAGGTGAATATATGGGCTTCTTATAAAGATGAGTGATTTAGTGTTAAGGTTCTGGAGTTTATTGGTAAATTTGTTATTTAAAACCTGGAAACGATCAAAAATAGGTGTAGTGAGTTTGTTGATACAGGGAAGCATTGGAAGGATTATAGAGGGAATTTTATGGGTGTTTCATTCTTGGTATGGCTCTCAGACTGCTTCTTTCACCAATTTCAGTATTACGGAGGGCTGATTTTCTCGCGTACATGGCTATATTGGAGTATCGGTTTACACATCGCTCCTGTAAGAGTATCGGTTCCTTGGTTCCTGCAGGTCAGTGATCGAAAGTGTTTGTCTCTGGGAAGTGTCTTCTTCTTGACATTTTGGGTGTGTAGTTTAAAACTTAGTTTTTGGCCCATGACAAAGATCAAATATTTGCATGAGTTAATAAGATGAAGTGATTACAAATTGTGACTGTAGCAGAGGCGTTGAAAATTTTTTGATGAAAAATGAAAAGTTTAGATGCGTTATTTCCACATCCAATGAGTAGTGGCGTTACAGAAAGTTTGAATGTTGGATATGCTTTTCTCAAGATTTGTGTCATGAGATATAGTAGTCGTGTCATTGGCTAATTGTGAGGTGTCTGATTTCAACTTAGTAAGGTTAGAGTCCACATGAAATATATTTATTGAATAAATTGAAATTACGATATTTTGCCACACAAATTACATAAAATGTTTCTCGTGTCAATCTTCTTAAAATAGTTCCAAACAATTGGAGAATTTACTCCAGATGATATCTTACGGCACTTCGGCATTTTTCGTTGATTAAATTAACTACAATAAGTTAAATAAACTTGTACTTTTCACAACAATAACATCAACTAACATAACCTCTCGTCTCGACTTCGATAATTTAGCATCAATTTAGAATGAAGGCTGTATTCAACTTGTCGATATTACATTTCATTTCAAGAGAATACGTAGGTAATTTACGATAATGTATAATAATTGATAAGAAATAATAGTAAAAGTATTAATATCGCTACATTAGTTATATTCTTCTAAAAATATTAGTCATGAATATCCATATATCGATATTTTATCAACGGTCCTATCTGATCTGCAGTACTTTTTGGTTTTCACGCTGGCGTTACGTTTGTCATGCGCGATTTGAAATTGTTGATTTTTTGGTATTTACTCGTAGTCTACATGATTAAATAGTACTTTAAATATTTTTAAGATGAGAAATATATATTATGTACTCAGGTTGCAAGGAAAATTATTCAAACGGTTGGACGGTAGCATAAAGTGATTCATCATCATCTTGGAAGTTTTGTCTCTAGTGAGCAAAGGTTGTGTGTATAATCTAACTTCTTTTTTCTGGGAGTATAATAAGTAAGGAGGATTTTATCTGGTAGATACCCCAGCTGGACTCCAAAACAGGTGAGATTGTTTCTTTAAAATTAAATATAACAATATTTTCCAGTTATTTAAAATACTTATATATTAGCTTGAAAAGACAAAAGACACTGAAACTTTTTGATCCATTGAGGGCTTAGAAAACTTTGACAAAAATATCCTTTATCACCTGAATATAACAAGCAGGATAGAACTGAAGACTGTTCTGATGAAATTGAGGAAATGCTAAGAAATCCTTGTATTAAGAACATGATATGGACAATTTGAAACCAGAAATGCCCGTGTTCACTTATTTTGGAGGATACTGCATTCGTACTTCTCTTATTTACATTATTTAAATTTCCCGGACAAGGTAGTTTAAATAATCAACGTGACGCCTCTGGTCAGAACTATTTTCTGCCTGCATACTGTTAATGTTACAGTTCAACTTGCCAATTTGTCAAAAATTAATATTTTTTAACGTAAAATAATTGAAAAAACAGACTGTTACGAAGATATAACACGTTATCAGCTAGTTAATTTGTTAATAAGCATCTATCGTAGATAAACACGATTTAATAGCCTAGCAAATATTGAAAGAATGTTTACGAACTTCATAAAAGCCGTTGATGGCACTAGTCCAGGGAATGTTAGACTTGATATTGAACAAATCTGTAAAATATGCGTTAAAGATGGAGACCATAAAAGTTTGAAGGATATTGCCCTTGTTTTTGTGCTGTCAACTGAGTCATTTTGTTTCTCGATGCGTATTTTATATTTTTCGAGTATAAATTTTGTATTATATTTTTTATTTTTAATACGACTGGTATTACAAAAAATATCTACCTTTTGCATCGTCACGTTTAATAGTGACAACCTTTCTGCATTTGCCTGTCAAATTTGATTTCAATTCTTCTTTATTTTGTATTATATGAAGTGTTTTGCAACAAAAAATGAGTATTGTGAAATTGGATCAGATTTTTAAGAAAGGAAGATAATTATCGTAAAATATTCAGAAATGAATGATTGCCGCATATGGAGACACAGCTCCATCATACTTTAAATAAAATATTGGTCGTGGATCCATTGAAAAGGGTCCAAGAAGTGAAGGGCCTTCACATACAACCAGTTTTGATGTTTGCAGAAAAGTGGATGCAATAATTCTCGAAGATCGTCTTTTAAAAGTATTGTTTTGGTGCGGTTCAGATGTTTAGAAAGCTATTCGATGTACTATTGGTGTCGGCTATATGGATCGTTGCAGGTCATACCAATTACTGGAATTACAAAAAAAGAATGGGAAATTCCACCAAAATTCCCCATTTTCACTCTTAGAGCACTAGATTAGCTTACATAATTAGGCCTTCCAGGTATATATTACAGATATCTGGGAAAAATGCTCTAAATGTTTTAGTGTACAATATGTTGCCTGAACGTTCAAGGATTTAGAGTTTATAAGATTTTAAAATGGATGGATGAGTACGTGGACACTTCTTTGGAAGTGTATGGTTAGCAAATTTCTTTATTTTGTGTGTTTTTTAACCTTATTATTTTGTGTTATACATATGTGACAGGTTTTAACTATACATTTCATTCAAAGTGTAATTAAAGTAATTTATATATATATATATATATATATATATATATATATATATATATATATATATATATATACAGGCGCGGATCCAAGGGGGGGGCGGTGGGGGCGATCGCCCCCCCCCCCAAGAATTTTGAGTTTAGGAAAATGGACCTGATTTTTCCTCTTATACTACAGTTTATTTAAGAACTAGAGATACTAATAAATCATTTTTTACCCTTTTTCTCTTCGCAAACTACCTGTGTTCTTTAGTCCGGTGTCTTTAGCAAAATCTGTTAGACATATATATTTTTCATAAGAATCGGTTAGAAATTTTATAGCCAAAAATATCGGTCTATAATAATGGACTAAAACGTAGCCTTATTCTCTCAAAAAATTCGAAGTTATTATTTAAATACTTTCAAAATATCCATTATCAAAAATATAAAAAGTTAAACATATATGAAAAAATAAATTCGTCCATATAATATTAAAATATTTTTGGGGCTATCGGTCATTTTATTATTAATTAAAAACATTTTTAGGGTATTTGACGTTTCAGTTCATTTATTTCTTAAACCATCTGCAGAATTACAAGTAAACACTAAAAAAGGATTCAAATGTAATTACTTTTTATATGTTGTAATTAAAATGAGACCTACTTATTTTTATTTCTATTGTACTGATATCTTAATTTAATTTACTTTATTATATAGAAATACGATAGCCCCAAAAAAAAATAAGACAAACATGTTAGTTCTACACGCTTAAGAAAAAGACACAAATACAATAATAAAATAATTAAAAACGTACGGCTAATTGGAATTAAATATATATAAAATTAAAGAGTGGGACACACTAAAATAAAAATATATAAAAAAATAAAAAAACATATAAACAACATTAAACAATAAAATACAACGAAAACAAAAATTCAAATAATAAATTGTGTTTACACTAGTAAACATTACGTATCTTATTCCTAATCAAAGTCAGTGAAAATATCTTTGTCAAATTAATTATAATTGGTTCCTCTATCTCACCGATCATGAGATCGAGTTCTCACATTTTGTTTTATTCTTTTATTATATGGATTTTTACCAATTTTTCGCAGTAACTTTATTCAAAAAAATCTTTCAAAACTTTAGTTAAATTACTAATTGTGTTATTTCTAGCAACTCTACCTTTTACTTGAGAGAGATATTTACTTCTCCAACGGACAGTTTCCGGACGATTTATAGGAACAGATTTTCTATCTGATTTTTCCCATCAAAAATTAAGTTCTCTGAGCAATTTCTGAGATCAGTTCTTTTAATTTCAGGTAAATAGCGATCTTAATTGATTTTAGTTAGAATTTTGTAGACGGTTGGGATCTGCTTCTCATAATAAAATGTATATACAACCCCTTTAATTGCAGTTTTCATCTCTTCTTCCAACAAGGTTTTTCGTCTGCTTGTGATCGAATGTGGCTTGGGAGTACTAACAATTCCAGTCGTTTTTACTCCTTTACTATTCGGTACATAATAGATTTTCCAACTTCTGTAACGTATGAACCCATCTCAACAGAGCCTTTAACAATATTGTCTAGATATTGATATCTTAAGGGATTATAAACATTCATCGTAATAAGTTTTTCGTTGAAGAAAAAATGCTCTGGTTTAACGATTTTTTTATAAATATAGAGTTGAAAGCCATATCTTTTGGGTATCTCAATAATCTCAAATAATATATAAAAACAAGGGTAAACAAGATAAATCACTAAGAACAAACTGTAAGGTGTACTTTGCTCATTGATAGAAATTAAAGTAAACTATCAGAAATTTTATGTTGCAGTAAATTTATAAAATATCTTTAAATCTAATGAAATATAATTAGATTGACGGCAGTTCTAAGTTACCTGCGGCACTGGAGCAGGTACGTTGGATGTTTCGTTAACAGTTTTATTACTCTCTCTAGTTCTTGAATAGAGTATAGGAATGTGTAATCGCCCCCCCCCCTCCCAAGAGCTTTGAGTTCAGGAAAATAGAACCCATTCTGCCGTTTATATTAGGAATGAGTATTCTGCTTGCCCCCCCCCCCCCCCGTTGACAACTTGTTTTTCTTGCCAAACTGTACTTTTGTAATATTACCGCCCCCCCCCCCCCCAAAGAGAGAGGCTGGATCCGCTCCTGTATATATATAACGTAGATTTTTACGGATGGTGGAATATGAACTGGTGTTTTTCCGGTTTTTAATCCGTTCCTCAGTAGATGAGAGAAAATCTCCAAGACAACACGTTCAAGTAAGTTAGAAGAGATCCAATTACATACTTCGAAAAAAAAACGACATAAAAGCTAACCGAAACCGCCAAACGAGGAAATGAAAGCCAAAAGCGTATCGTTCCTCGAGAAAAAAGAAGCAGATGTCCCATCTATACGGACTACCAAAAATCCATAAAGAAGGAACACTGATAAGACCCAGAGTAAGTGCAGTGTATTCACCTATTCAACAACTGGAAAAATACCTGGCACAAAATATGCAACCGGTGACCGAAATTGCAGACTCGTACCTGAAAAATTCGAATCACCTGATCAACATACTTCAAGGGTTAAAACTGAAAAAGATGACATTCTTGCTAGCCTGGACATCAAATCCCTGTATCCAAGCATACCAATTGATGAGGCTCTAGACTAGCTATGAACGAGGAGTTCCCACATTACATCATTGACCTCTTCGAACACAGTTTTAGAAACACAATTTTTCCTATGAAAATAACTTCTGCTGACAGACAGATGGTGCTCCTGTGGGAAGCCTCAAGAAAAACCAAAACAACACCAACCCTCTGGAGACGTTACGTGGATGACACGTTCTTCATATGGCCACACGGAAGATTTAACCTAAACATATTTTAGAGGAACTAAATAGTATTCATCACCGCATACAGTTCACATTAGAGGTCAAAGTCAACAAGCAGCTACCTTTCCTTGACCTTCTGATCATCAGAAAAGACAACCTAAGCATCGATTACACGGTCCACACATACAAACAAATACCTGAATGCCGAATTTCACTGCCACCCACCACAGTTACAACACACTGATCTCCATATCCTTGCGACTAACCAAACCCACGAAACGCCAAAAAGAACTCAACATCACAACAGCTCTAAAACAAAATAACTACAAGGAACACAATATCAAAAAGACCATAAAACAGAAAAGAAATGCAAAAGCAGAGAAAAGAAAAAGAAGATGACAAATACAAACCAAAAACCACACTACCTTACATAATTTATGAGCCACAAACAAAAATACACAAATTATTGGGTAAACCCAAAGACACCTGAACATTGTTTATTAATTAATAATGGAGTGCGACTTTTACGTCGTCTATTCGGGCCTTGAGGATACATGGAATAAGAACTTATTTTATTTTCTATATTTTACTATGCATCAAAAAAAAACGAAAAACGTATACATTTAATTTTGTATTTAAGAGGATATTCAATATTTATTGTTTATTAACAGGATCGAACACTTAAAATTTTTGTTTAAATTAGACTGGTGTAAATGTGACCAAAATTTCCTGTATCCGTCCTGTCGTTTTTATCTTTTTTAATTTCTATCATTTTCTTTATTTGTAATTTTTGGTAATTTATATCTTTGTTCTTAATTATGGTACTGTTGTAATGAAAGGTATGTTTTTCGTCCTGTATATATTTGTTTAACGCTGTTGAGGTGTTTTTCGTATATTTATGGCCATTCAATCTGTTCGTTAGTAATTGACTCGTCAATCCTATAAATTTTTTGGGACCATTTGTGCAAGGGATCGAATATACATTTGATTTATTCATGAGAGGAGTATTACTCTTGAAGTTAGTAAATAGTGTATTTAATTTATTATGAGACCTGTGGCATACGATAATATATATATATATATATATATATATATATATATATATATATATATATATATATATATATATATATATATGTTTATGCGACTTTCACGGATACCTCCGTGTGAGATGCAATAGCAGTGGATATATCCACATTATGCCCTGATGAGTCTAGTAGAGACGAAACATGTACCTTTGCCGTATCACTGTGGCGGGGAGGGTAAGTTTTGACTTTCTTCTCGGTATGGTGGTACAGGTAGGCCATCATCTCGATGATGGTGGAATAGGATAAATTGTGTTTCTTAACAATTTGTTCAAACTGTGCAACCTCTAACACGGAAAGGATATGGTTGGAACGAAGTTTGCATTTACTGTTCGCATTCTACTTCATTCATAGACGGAGCTGCATATAGTTGTACGTTTGCTAAATGTGATTTCAGCACTACAACGGCATAATGTGGATATATACACTGCTATTGCATCTCACACGGAGGTATCCGTGAAAGCCGCATAAACATATATACGCCATCCGGTGGGAGGTCGGCGAAGCCGCGTTCAGTATTTGCATGCTTCCTTCTGATCTGTCCTTTGCACAGCCAGGTGCATGTCGGTACCCTGATGAGTCTAGTAGAGACGAAACATGTACCTTTGCCGTGTCACTGTGGCGGGGAGGGTAAGTTTTGACTTTCTTCTCGGTATGGTGGTACAGATAGGCCATCATCTCGATGTTGATGGAATAGGATAAATTGTGTTTCTTAACAATTTGTTCAAACTGTGCAACCTCTAACACGGAAAGGATATGGTTGGAACGAAGTTTGCATTTACTGTTCGCATTCTACTTCATTCATAGACGGAGCTGCCTATAGTTGTACGTTTGCTGAATGTGATTTCAGCACTACAACGGCATAATGTGGATATATCCACTGCTATTGCATCTCACACGGAGGTATCCGTGAAAGCCGCATAAACATATATACGCCATCCGGCGGGAGGTCGACGAAGCCGCGTTCAGTATTTCCATGCTTCCTTCTGATCTGTCCTTTGCACAGCCAGGTGCATGTTGGTACCTTGATGAGTCTAGTAGAGACGAAACATGTACCTTTTCCGTATCACTGTGGCGGGGAGGGTAAGTTTTGACTTTCTTCTCGGTATGGTGGTACAGGTAGGCCATCATCTCGATGTTGGTGGAATAGGATAAATTGTGTTTCTTAACAATTTGTTCAAACTATGCAACCTCTAACACTGAAAGGATATGGTTGGAACGAAGTTTGCATTTACTGTTCGCATTCTACTTCATATATATATATATATATATATATATATATATATATATATATATATATATATATATATATATATATTTTTTAGTTGGTTATTTTCTTGGGAATATGGTTCATTTTTATATTGAAACTACATATATAAAGTAGTCATACTTATTGTATATATATTTTTATTTTTCAGGACGTTTCGATTCTTTCGAACCTTTTTCAACTGAGGGTTTCGGCGGATGCTACAAAAATGTACATTTTTACTACTATTATATATGGAATAAGAGGTTAAAAACTTACCATTAGGAACAGAGATTTTTATTTTAAACAAAAATTAATTACATCACAAATCAATTGTAATCACTCACTCTTTTGTATATTCACTTTTCAAAAGTATTTTTAAAGGTCCAGTTAGAAGAATGGACACTACATTTTTAACCCTATAACTGCCTTGACTTGACTGAATGTGGAACCCAGATGGTGTATGGTTTAGGTACTTTAAGTGGCGTAAAAAGTTTGGGTCTTTTAATTGAAGTGATATCTTTCTGAAAAAATATCGTGATTCAATTTGGAAGAATTGAAAGCGGAGAATTATTCTTATTTATTGTTTTATTTATTTTAGAAATTCCCTTATATTGGTTTATTTTAATATGTTGAAATAAATTTGATTTAGATTATTGATGTCTATTTTATCGTTTACGGCATTCGGATTTTTTTTTATTGCAATCATTTCGTAAAATTCTCGTTTTCCTTTGTTAGTTTCAGTTTTCAAGATTTTTGTATTTTCATAATCAAAGGTGTGCTTGTGTTTCATTTCGTGTTTTTTTAGGGCTGTAAATTTTTTTTTATCATATTTATGTCCATTTAGACAATTTTGCAGATACTGACTAGTTTGGCCGATATAATTCGATGGACAATCGTTGCAGGGTATTTGGTAGACAACATTTGATTTTCTGTTTTTTGGAATGTCACTTTTTAATTTGCTGAAATTGCTTTTAAGTAAATTATGGCCCTTATGACTAGTGGTTATATTATGTTTTTTAAAAAAAGTTTGAAAGTTTTGGTATGTATGGCAAGGAAAGATATTGTTTTTTGGTTTTATTGTGTTCTAAATTTTCTGTTTTAGTGTTTCCATGTTTGTATTTTTTTAGCCTTTCTTTAAAAATTTTATTAATTAATTTATATGGGTAAGAGTTTGTCATAAGGACCTCTTTTGCTTTTTTGATGCAGTGGTTTCTAAATTTGGGACTACTAAGGATGATGGCTCTATCGGCTATTCCAATTATTACTGATTTTTTTGGGCTACGTGGTGTTGGGAATTGTAGTTGAGGTAGCGACCAGACCATGTAGATTTTGTGTACCACTCAGTTAGTATTGTATTATTTTTGTGATGCAACGTCATATCTAGGAAATTTATGTGGTTATTATTTTCAAATTCTATGGTAAATTGTAATTTTTCATGATAGCTGTTCAATTTGTTTAAGATATATGAATCTTGATTTTTTGGTATAGCCATTATACAGTCATCTACATATCTGTAAAAGAATGGTAGTTTGAAATTTAAGCTGTTGATAACTTCAGTTTCTAGGTCTTCTAACACTAATTGAGCGAAAACACTTGATATGGATGCACCCATCGCGCAACCCTCAATTTGCTTAAAGAATAAATTTTTGTATTTGAAATATGTAGAAGTTAGGCAGATTTCTACAGCTTCAAGAAAATCATCTAATGGTATTCTTTATTTCTGAGTGAGTGATTACAATTGATTTGTGATGTAATTAATTTTTGTTTAAAACAAAAATCTTTGTTCTTAATGGTAAGTTTTTAACCTCTTATTCCATATATAATAATAGTAAAAATGTACATTTTTGTAGCATCCGCCGAAACCCTCAGTTGAAAAAGATTCGAAAGAAGCGAAACGTCCTGAAAAATAAAAAAATATATATAAAAGAGGTATGACTACATTATATATGTAGTTTCAATATAAAAATGAACCATATTCCCAAGAAAATAACCAACTAAAAATATATTTAATGGTTCAAGAAAAATTAATTCCTCTATATATATATATATATATATATATATATATATATATATATATATATATATATATATATATGTATATATATGTTTATGCGAGTTTCACGGATTCTTCCGTGCGGGATGCAATAGCAGTGGATATATATCCACATTATGGCGTTGTAGTGCTGAAATCACATTCAGCAAAGGTACAACTATATGCAGCTCCGTGGATGAATGAAGTAAAATGTGAACAGTAAATGCAAACTTCGTTCGAACCATATCCTTTCCGTGTTAGAGGTTGCACAGTTTAAACAAATTGCTAAGGAACACAATTTATCCTATTCCACCACCATCGAGATGATAGCCTACCTGTACCATCATACCGAGAAGAAAGTCAAAACTTACCCTCCCCGCCACAGTGATACGGCAGAGGTACATGTTTCATCTCTACTAGACTATATATAAATTAAAAATACCTACTCTAAATTTAAATACTCCCTTACTATTCTGGATGTTGACGATCAATATAGTGCTCATGACCTTGCTTGCTGCTGCTCAGAAGAGCCGTGGTGTTATATTCTTAAGTCACGATATTCTTCTCCTCCTCAGTTCTTTTGCTCCTGGTAGGATACGTTACGGAGGACCATTTCGCTTGTCAATATAGTTTAGCCAAATTTTAAAATATTAATGAATAAGTGCTAACACTCGTTTTGTGCTTAAAAAGTCATTAAAATTAGCTATTGTTAAGATATATTAAATTTATTGAAATACTTCCTTAAGAAAATATTTTTTTCCTGTACACTGCATAAAATGACAAATATTTATATTATCCAAAGATTTTATGAGAGTCTAAAAACAATATAACTCTAGGATCATTTAACAGTGTTGTTATATTACACAATATCTGGATTTTCATTACCCGGCTCTGAGCCAAAACCATTACAACCGGGAGGTGTTATAAATGAGATCCCAGTTATTATTTATGGGAAAGGAATTGAACTTGTGGAAGAAAACATTCCTACAAATTTGGTAATAAATATTATGTTAGTCGGGAGGAATAAATATGAGTTCAGTGGTTTATGCTTGAAGGGAAATAGCATGAAGGAAGGAAGTAATTTGTATGTTGTCTGATAAATACCAAATAAGGGTAATATGTTGTCAAAAATTTAAAGATACAAAGTTTTATTCTCAAATTTTCGCACGAAGGTATTATTTAATTTATAATTACGTTGTTCTTGTTGATTGTTCAGTTTGATCAGTTTCGTAAATTTGCTCGTGGATTTTTTTTCAGTTTTTGGCATTACTTAACATCCAATACAGTATTATCACATGTCAAAATATAAAATAAACTTTATAATTTGAAAGTATAAACTTAAAATATTCGCTATAATAAAACAAGGTGTATATCAAATTTTTAATACAAATATTCATTAAAGTTGAAAAAAGTCAGTCGTCATAAGTACTCAGAAATAATGCGTTTAAACCGTGAAAAGAGAAGATACCTTAACCCATCAAGGATGGTATTAAATAATTTTATATCAAAATGGTTTTGTCCAACCCTGGCCCATGAAGTACAAGAATATTTAACGATAAAATCTTGTTTTTTTTTGTGGTATTATATGACTGATAGTCACTGCTTACGAGGTAAGTTCCAGAAATCCCTTTCCTGTATAACAGGCTACACAATGTATACATACATGGCATAGTTAATATTTCTGAAGAAATAAATGATGTTCGACAGTATTCCCTAAAATCCACATACCTTCCTTGTACTGCGTAAACCCTCGAGGAATATGAGGAATGACCCCAATTAAATATGGCATATGAAATATGTATATGGAAGTATGCATAATAAGCATTCATTAAAACTGCGTCAGAAACACTCTTCCAGAGATTTCTCAAAACAAAAGTAATCTGACTTAGTTTCCTGGCAAACTGGATGCAGTGCTTTTTCCAAATCACTTTGTGATCAATGTTAACTCCCAAATTTTATACTTGACTATACCCCTTCTAGATGATCACGCGAAAGTAACGTTACCATATAATAATATTCCAATATATTTGTTGCTCAGTGTACTGTAAAAAGGAAATGTATTAAATTTAATTTAAATGTTTTGGAAGTAAATTTCACAAACGCTTATTAAATGCATTTAATGTAATTAATGCATTTTTAATTTACATTAATCTAATTTAATGTAATCATACATTAAATTTAAAATTTGATCACTAGTTTTTAACGTGTCTATGTAGGGGGAGGTGGGGCACTTTGATACTAGGGGCACATTGATGCCCGACCAATAACTCCCTATCGATTTGAAGTAATCGAACGGCAACATCACTAAAACTTGTCTAAGCATGACAGTTGCGACCACGCTGAGATTCAGTTAGCCGATGGCGATCGACAAGAGCATGTGTGTTTTGAGTGCGGCCGAGTAAAAAAATACGTGATATGTAAACGTATTTCAGCGAGTTTCTGTGTCATCATACAGTGATCTCAACATACCAAAGGTGAGTTAATACATCCAGTAATTGAGTATTTAAGTGTTTTTTATACAAACTATTTCTATTGTAATTTTTTCGTTTAAAAAAAATGTCTGTTGGGGCACCTTGATATGGTAAGCCTTGGGGTACTTTGGTACGTATCAGTGTGCCCAACTATAGCCTGTGCATACCTTAATATAAAAGTTTGTTTATGTTAATTAATCTAGCGCATATTATTTTCAGAAAATGGTGCGAAAATATGTGCCAAAGACTGAAAGACGGAAAATTAAGGAAGAGGACGTTAAAGCTGCCATGTCCGAAGTTGTATCGAATACATCTTCTATACGACAGGCAGCTGACAAGTACAATATTAAAGCTGCAACTTTGCAACATCGTATTGAAAAATTTCGAAAATCGGTTGAAAATAATGCACCTTCATCTCCTTCTAATGAATATAGCTCAAAGTACACTGTTGCCCAAGTATTCAGAATGAGTCATTGAAACTGAGTGATGATAGCGATAAAGATCTAGATTGGCCATCAGATGTAGAAAGTGGACAAAAACTAGACCCCCCTAATCCTGCAAATATAAATATTGAGGATTTCTTGCTTGTCAAATTTGAAAAGAAAAAATCTATAGGGTTTTACGTGGTCAAAGTAATTTTCAAATACAATTTGACGTTTTTGTTTTTCCAAACGTATAAGACCAAGCAAGTGTGGTAGTTTTGCACTTACCTAAACCTAACTATTCCAAAGGCACATCACGAACTTCGTCTCATTATACTTTTTCGGTTGATTTAAGTGCATACAACGTGCAATAGAAGTGTTTTAATTTTTATGTTTATTTTTTTAAGACGCATTGTTTTTCTATATTGATTGTCTAAGATTGTTTACTAACTAAATAGTTGTTTTAACGATTGTTAATTTTTGTTATGTTTTTTTTGGACTAAGAATAATACATACAAAATATCTCTCTATTCTTTTAAAATATCGACAATCCCATACAATTATTACTTAGCATCAAAGTGCCCAAAGCGATGCCTTATAGTGCCCCGTAGGCGGGGTAGATTGATACAAATCTCATTTTTTACTTAAGACCATATATTTTTTTCAGCCTTCAATTTAATCTATTATTTCGGTTCATATAACAATATTTATCAATTTAGCTACACACTAAACTTAATAAACATATTATTTAATGCTCTTTAATATATAAAATATGACTTTAAATTTTTTTAGTATCAATCTGCCCCACCTTCCCCTACTTAAAATAAACAGCCAGTGTTCAATTGAATTTCAGATATGTTATCACAATTTAATGCACCAACATTAATGAGTTCAAAAAGTTCTGGAACTACCAGGAATAGATGGAAATTTTTCTTATAGGTAGTGTCCGCCATCTAGACCGATTTCGAATTGATTGGTTTCCGTCAGTACGGGGTAGATATGTACATCTCATCATAAGAAAATTGAGTCCTTTAAGCAACTTATATCATACTAGCGACCCGCCCCGGCTTCGCACGGGTGCAATGCTGATACTAAATACACTACAGAAAAACTGTGACTATTTATTTTATTTTTACAACAATTATTACATCGGCCTCCGACGCGCTATTTATAGGCACGCTGCCGCCGCCCCGGTCGGCCAGTACCGCCGCAAGCGCTACTTCCCGCAATTTTAAATCTGTAATATCTTCGAAAATATTCATTTAAATCTTGTGCTGTAAAGGACCATATAGATCTATATTATTGGTTAAAATCGCTTCAAAATTTGCCATTATTTGTCGTAAAAAGTAAATGACAAAAAAATGTTATTGTGGGATATCCATGAGAGATAGACATATACCATCGCGGAGTTTTCTGTAGACCTTTTCAATGTGTACAAATAATTAGTACATTATTTTGATAAATCTCGTAGGGTTTAGCCTGCGTTTGCAATGTAAGCGGAAAAAAATATGATAATTAACGACATCACATTAGAAACCTCAAAAATAACAGTATTTCTCCACTATTTAATGGATGTTATTATACATATAAACCTTCCTCTTGAATCACTCTATCTATTGAAAAAAACCGCATCAAAATCCGGTGCGTAGTTTTAAAGATTTAAGCATACAAAGGGACATAGGGACAGAGAAAGCGACTTTGTTTTATACTATGTAGTGATTAAACAAAAAGTTCAATATAAGGTGCGCCATCTCCCGGAATCTCATGCAATGTGTATTGAATAATAATGTAAATTCCTTTAGGATTAGGGTATATATGAATTAATTTTAATGAACAGAGGTTGAAATATATTTTTAGTTACTTTACTGAAATTTAAGATACCATTTAATCAAATTTAATGTACAACAAATTGATATTTGAATAAATTGCTTTAAATTCAGAGTAAATATAAATTTTTTTGGTACAAAATCATTAAATTTAATGTAGAATGGACATTAATTTCGGATTAAATTTAAAGTTATTTTTAACAGTGTTGTTAGCCGCTTTAGCCAACTTGTCGTTATATATATGGCATACATTCGAATTCCTTGCATATTAGAATAAATATTTCCTCAAGTACATTAATTTTAATTGAACTCTTTTACTCAAGAAATAAGAAAAAAAAATTCCGAATTTAATTTAAAATTATATCTAGTGCAACTTTGTTTCTTAGAAAAAAACGATCAGTAAGAATAGTAACTGTTATTAAAAATAACTTAAAAAAATGACTGATAGGTCACATCAAGCATGCGTCTGCTTTGATCATTCAAAGGAGATACATTACTGGTGTCACAGTCAGTACCAAAATCGAAAAAAATAAACGTTAAAATTTTTTAAGAAATTTTTAGTGCTTTTTAGCACTACAAACAAGTGTTGAACGATGACCGATGAAGGAGGGGTCAGGTTATCAAGATTCCTACTGTTGAGGACTACCATGATGCACAGAAAAAGTAGAAGCAAAATTACAACGTGCGCGCAGTGACAGTGACTACCTGAAGCCTAGAAGAGAAAATAAAAGATTTTTTTGTAAAATTTTTCAAGAGTGTTAAGCTTGATAAACAACAAGAACAAATGGAACAACAAAAAGCACAATAGACCAATTGTTCGCTCAAAACATGGTTCTAAACAACCAGATGTTTCAGATTATTGATCAGGACGAGGAGCTGCTCAGGAAACAATCCAGATATGAGAGCAAGCTTAGTATTTCTAATAATATTTTAAGTAACATTTCTAATAATAATAGTTCGCTCTGTTATTTCTTTTGGTACTCTTATATAGATTTCTTTGTCCAATTTTAGATTAGAAAAGATTGGAAGCTTTCAGAACGAAACCTTAATACATAGTCATCGTACCGTGGTATGTTACAAATAAGATAATACATCGTGATCTAAACAGTAACGACTTCCTATCTTTTATTAGAAAAATTGTCACGACTCACTATGACAAGGTTCAATATTCCACTAATATATTGATTATAGAATTACACAGTCTCATTGCCACACCACAAAATTGTTTTGGCTACCTCCGTGATTGGCTGATACGCCGTTGAACCTTGGTTTCCCTTATAAAACAGGTTTAAAAGCCTAAGCTCACTTTAAGATTTGTTAATCCAGCAGAAATAATAGGAATCCATAAGCAAGAGCTTGATTCTATTCACCTCAAATATGATGCAATATATTAAGTATGCACCTCTGGCATATTCGTAACACATTTATTGAGAAATGAATGGATATAACATATAACCAATATTACTAGATGGAAATCAAACGGGATGAAGATGAAAGAGTATCTTGCATCACAGTTGTTTGACGTCGATAAACCCGGACGACTGGGTAAATTAAAATGATTTTAATAATAACGAAATTTTTGGATGTGTTGTTGGCGTTGTCATTAGATGTTTTTTAATTTTTTAATTATTTGATTTTAACTTTTATGTAATATGTGCATGCATACCATGATGATCCGAGGATTTGTTTTATTTTTTAATCGATATAACTAAGACAATAATAGAGTTTCCAACATTACAAGTTTGATAAAGGCTGAAAACTAGGGCCGAAACCTCTCTTAACCTGTTGAGAATCCTTATATATATATATATATATATATATATATATATATATATATATATATATATATATATATATATATATATATATATATATATACAGGGTGATTCAAAAATCGATCACGAAACTTAAGGGGGTGATTCTACTTGACAAAATAAGGGTAGAGCTTCATATAATTTTTTTTCAAAATGTCATTCGTTTTCGAGTTACAAGCCGTCCAAGTTCAAGTTTTTATTTTTTGTTTTTTGAATTACTCGCTTACAGGAAAACCGATTTGACTAATATTTGAAAGATAGGCTAAGTCTTCTGCGCTTCATCATTTTAGTAACAATTCACATTGATTGTTTGCCGCTAGAGGGCACTTTACCTACATTGAAAATTGTTTTTTTGTCATAATTTTTTAGTGTTGACAGCTACAGTAGTTTTTGGCATAATTTCTGAAAGACTGATGCCAGGCCTTTAAAAAAGGTGCTCTTTATTTACATCGCTAAACCCAACGGTTTAGACGCAAATCACCCTTAAAAATTAAGTGGTAAATTTACTTTTCTCATTTCATTACCACCAGCTACCAGGTAAATAGCTATCAAAGTATACTAGAGCTGTCAGTTTAACATCAAATAAATTCGCTTTTTAAACTATTTAATTTATAATCTTAAAATAACTAATAATGGCTAATCACCAATATTCAAATATCGAATATTGTGATATCCATTTTTGTTATGGAAAAGCAAATGGTAATGCAGAGTTGGCAAGAAGATATTATATGGAGAGTTATCCGGAAAGAAATATCCCTCATGCTCAAACATTTTCCAGTGTGCACAGGAGGCTCGCGGAATGTGGTTCCTTTAAAAGTTATAATGGAAATAGGGGAAGACCTAGAACTGCTAGAAACGTGCAACAAGAAGAAAGAGTGCTTGAAATTATTGAAGATAATCCAGGTATTAGTACTAGAAAAATTGGGAATGAAGTGCGGCTCTGTCAGGCTAGTTCATGGAGGATACTAAGAGAAGAACAACTCTACCCGTTTCAATCAAAAAAGGTGCAGGCTCTTTATGACGATGATCGGCCGAGACGGTTGGAAATGTGCAATCAGATCCTAGCTAAGTATGAACACGATAATCGATTAATTGGCGTCATATTATTCACTGACGAAGCTGGTTTCACTCGTGATGGCATAACAAATCTACACAACATCCACACATATGCTTACGAGAACCCAAACAATGTGGTAGAAACGAAACATCAGCGTAGATTTTCACTAAATGTGTGGGCAGGGATAATAGGAGATTACCTTATTGGTCCTCATTTCTTTGATGGTCCATTAACTGGTGACGTATACTTAGATTTTATCCAAAATCGTCTCCCATTGTATCTGGAAGATGTGCCATTGGAAGTAAGGGCCAACATGTGGATCCTCCAAGACGGAGCTCCGCCCCACTTTAGTATACGTGTCCGACAGTATTTGAATGCAACGTATCCTGAGCGATGGATAGGACGAAGTGGACCATTGGCATGGGCAGCGAGGTCACCAGACCTTAATCCTATGGATTTTTTCTTTTGGGGTCATTTGAAACAATTGGTGTACGATATTCCAGTAATTAACGTCGAGGATCTTCGCTTCAGGATAATCGAAAAGTGCCAAATTATTAAAGAAACACCAGAAATTTTTCATCGAGTTAGGCGACATTTTTTGAAGAGTGTTAGGAAATGTATGGAAGAAAATGGGGGACATTTTGAGAATCTTTTTTAGTTTGTTTAGTACTGTTCCATTAATTTTTATCAATATTTACTGATTAGCCATTATTAGTTATTTTAAGATTATAAATTAAATAGTTTAAAAAGCGAATTTATTTGATGTTAAACTGACAGCACTAGTATACTTTGATAGCTATTTACCTGGTAGCTGGTGATAATGAAATGAGAAAAGTAAATTTACCACTTAATTTTTAAGGGTGATTTACGTCTAAACCGTTGGGTTTAGCGATGTAAATAAAGAGCACCTTTTTTAAAGGCCTGGCATCAGTCTTTCAGAAATTATGCCAAAAACTACTGTAGCTGTCAACACTAAAAAATTATGACAAAAAAACAATTTTCAATGTAGGTAAAGTGCCCTCTAGCGGCAAACAATCAATGTGAATTGTTACTAAAATGATGAAGCGCAGAAGACTTAGCCTATCTTTCAAATATTAGTCAAATCGGTTTTCCTGTAAGCGAGTAATTCAAAAAAGAAAAAATAAAAACTTGACGGACGGCTTGTAACTCGAAAACGAATGACATTTTGAAAAAAAATTATATGAAGCTCTACCCTTATTTTGTCAAGTAGAATCACCCCCTTAAGTTTCGTGATCGATTTTTGAATCACCCTGTATATATATACAAGAAGTAAAATGCGAATAGTATAGGAGGAATCCGTAAAAGCCGCATAAACATATATATATATATATATATATATATATATATATATATATATATATATATATATATATATATATATATATATATGGAAAAATGAAAAAAATAAACAATTTCACGGTCTATGTATTGGGAAAAGTTATTTTATTCTCCGACGGTTAAGAAAGGGACAGATAGAATATTTTCTGCGAATTTCACTCTGGTTTTCTCTCCATACTAATTTTGACCATCTAATGGTCTCATTAGTGGAGCTGTAATGAACCGAGAGCAAAATTTACAGAAAACAACTGTCTACTTAAAATCCCCATATCGTAAAATATCGGCAGAACTTGATGCCGGACTGTTATCTTAAACAGTACACACGAACATCTGAATATACCCCGGAGCGGTAGGAAACTTATTAAGAATAAACATTTTCCGGTCTATGTATGTGGAACAGTTATTTTATTCTCCTTACGACCGTTAAGTACACAGTTGTTTTCTGTGCATTTTGCTCTCGGTTCGTTACAGCTCCACTGATGAGACCATTAGGTGGTCGAAACTATTATGGAGAGAGAAATAGAGTGGAATTCGCAGAGAATATACTGTCTGTCCCCTTTCTTAACGGTCATATATATATATATATATATATATATATATATATATATATATATATATATATATATTATCTACTATTAAAATACGACAGAAAAATAAATTTATTTATTTCTTACTGAAATCTTAAATTTTAATATCTCGAAATTTATATGTAGACAGTCGTTTCCTGCGAATATTGCTCTCGGTTCGATACAACTCTACTGATGAGACCATAAGGTGGTCGAAACGCGTATGGAGAGATAACTAGATTTGTATTTGTAGGAAATAAACTGTTTGTATATATTCTTTTCTTTTTCTGCTTAGAAAGGAGAATACATATATATTGCCAACTATTTAAACACTGAAGAAAAATATATTTATTTATTTCTTACTGAAATCTTAAATTTTAAGTTTCGCACTACTTCGATAAATGTATAGATGTCGTTCGACTGGCGATATTATTTAATTTGACATCAGAAAGTTGGCAGGTTCTAATACCCTACCGATATGTTTCGGAATTTATATCTTAGACGGTTGTTTCTAACGAATGTTGCTCTCGGTTTGATACAGCTTTACTGACGAGACCATAAGATGGTCGAAACGCATTTGGAGAGAGGACCAGATTTTTATTTGCAGGAAATAAATTGCTTGTATATATTCTTTCTCTTATCTGCTTGGAAATGAGAATACATATATATTATCTACAGGATGGAGAGGGTTGTGACAGGTTGGATTGAGAGTTGTAAATTAAGTTTGAGAAACTTACTAAGAATTTTTCTGCCTATGAAATTACAAACAAATATACAACATTTAATTAATATTTAAATTAGCTCAAATTGTATTTTATTTTTGTAGAAATATTAAAAAAAAGCATATAAGTATCGAAAATCGAACCTACACTCACATAAAATGCGAAATATAATATTCCAACACCCCTGACCTCTCAGCCCCGGGAACATTTAATATACACAGTTTATTTTTCATAATTGCTCATCTGGGAGAGAAGGACTTGGAGAAAGATGACTGCGCCATCTGCTTTGTGGGTACTATCTTTGTAAAACTTTGGTACCCACGATTGGCGGCGCTTTGTAACCAAGAACGGCGCTTCTCTATGGAATCTATATTGCTTTACTTATATATATTTTTCGTACGTTATTAAAATACATAAAGAGGTGATTCCTAGGAAAAATAATAAATATATTAGATTTACTACTCATTAAACAATTCAGTCCGGAAACTTGTGCGCCTAACTACGATTTTTTCTTGCCTATACTGTTATTGAGTGTTGATGTCTGGTTTACATTACTAAAACATTACTCTTACGAAGACCGCTTTTTCATATTTAAGTACTTACTTCCACAGTATATTTATAAATATCCTCTGATCTGACACGTCAGTTAACAATAATGCGAGCTCTAAGAATAAACTCTTCAAACGTGTTGAAATTTGCAGTTGGTTTAAAATAGACCGTGAGGATCTATTTTAAATCGTCGACTTAAAAATTATCTAAACGATGGCAACAGGTTTTGGGTCTTCAATTAAATAACTCAGTAAAACTACACGGAGCCTTGGACTTTTTTCAAGGACATTAAAGGATGACTTTTATTAGAAGAAAAGCTGTGTAGTTTATGGGCCAGTAATTTTTTTAGGTCACGGACTTGGCTTTAAATAATAACGTTTTTTTGTGTTAAGGTTAAGTGTAATGCAGTTCGTTTTGGCAAACGGACAATTAATATTTTTAGTACAAAGGGAGAAGTTATTTGCATGTAAATAAATATACGGAGTGAAGTCAACAATTTAAATTAAAAATATCTAAATACTTGCTTAAAAGCCAGACTGTGAAAGCGAGTTATTCCAACAACACCTATAATGAGAACAAAGTGTTGAAACGAATATTTTCTCGATGATTTGGCCACACCAAAGTTTGTTTATGGGTTTTGACCCCCTAATTATGAATATTGAGAGTGGATTTCCCAAAAATGATCAGGTTTTTTGTTATAAACAAAAAAATATTAGTAATTAGAAAATGATATTTTTCCTGTAATTTGTTTTTTCATATTCTTCGGCCGATTCTAAACAAAAAGTGTCGGACCCAGAGTTTTTGAGTAAAAAATTGTTAAACATTTGAGAAATGTTTGCCACTTTTCTACATGAATAACTTTTGATTAAATAAATATTTTCGCCTAGCAATTGATAGCCCAAGTCCAGAACTATAAGCTTTCGTGAAAAATTGCAATTTACCGCCGAAACAGAAACAAATAATGAAATAAATTTTCCAGACTTAACTCTAATTAAAGATAGACAGAGTCACAAAATCGAAATTAAATGGCACATTAAAGAAACTTCGTTTGGTCGTTACCTAAATTATAATTCAAAACACCCAAAAAGTCATAAAAATAGTGTGATAATAGGTCTATCAGATCGAGCTATTGCCTTAACCTCCGCAGAATATCGCTATGGAACCCTAAAAAAGGTAAAAACAACTCTCATAAACAATAATGTTCCAAAAAAAAGTGTCTCCAAGGTAATAAAACTAAGAACACATTTGTTGTATAATAAAACAAAAAAACCAAAAAATAAAAATTATTGGTCTTTCGGACAAAATAAAACATATTTTATCAAAATATCATATAACCGTTTGTCACAAAGCACACAATTTACTGAACAATTTATTTACCGCTTTAAAAAGTAAAGTACCTAAAAAGAAAAAATCCAACATTATTTATTTAATACCATGTCTAAACTGTCCTAAAACTTATTATAGAAATGACAACACAGTACTTAGACAATAGATTGAATGGTTACCAATACACAAAGAACGCTCAACTGCATTACACAAGCACGAAATCCAAACAAAACATGAATTCGATTTTAACAATACCAAAATATTAGCCAGACCCAAATTATTATAAATTAATTATAAAAGAAATGATAGAAATTAGGAAAAAACGCCATAAATAATAAAAAGATGAGTAATCTCAGTCAAATTTACCATCAATTAATTAACAAAAGCTGAAATTTCAAAAATAAATAAATAGATGAACGAAAAAGTCATGAACTTATTTTATACCCTGTACTAATTCTATAAAATATTCCGGACACTGTATATTGTAAATTTTTTTTTAATATAAAGAAAGAAGTACCCAAAGAAATAGGCCAAAAAAAAATAAATTCCATTACATCAAGTTAAGACATATTTAATAATTTTAATACTTTTGGACTGACAAACTCCAAGGTAGGCTATCTAAAGAAATTTTTAGTTGTATCTGTTGATTTTAAAATGAAATGTAATATGTTATACAAAATTTTCAGTGTTTTAAGATGTTTGAGTGTGTTTTAAATATTTTTGTTTTTAATGTATATAAATCGTATGTTTAAGGAAAAAAATACTTGAAAAAGCACAACACGAAACGTCGTAAGTAAATATAAGAAAGAAAAAAAATGAACTTTTGAAATTTATTTTACAACCTATTACCCAAGAAGATACAGGCGCGGATCCAAGGGGGGGGGGCGATCGCCCCCCCCCCCCCAAGAGCTTTGAGTTCAGGAAAATAGACCAGATTTTGCTTCTTATAATATACTTTATTCAAGAAGTAGAGAGTGTAATAAATAATTTTTTACCCTATTTTTTTCCGCAAACTACCTTTAGTTCGGTGTCTTTGGCAAAATCTGTTAGACACATATATTTTTCATAGGAATGGGTTAGAAATTTTATAATCAAAAATATCGATATATAATAAAGGACTTTATTTTGGCATAGAAACTGTTTTAGGCACATTCATACTAAAACTAAAACTAAAACGTAGCTTTTTTCTCTCAAAAAATTCTAAGTTATAATTTAAATACATACAACATACCCATTGTCAAAAATACAAGAAGTTAAACATATATAAAAAAAATAAATTCGTCCATATAATATTAATTTTTTTTTGGGCTATCGGTCATTTTATTATTAATTAAAAACATTTTTAGGTCATTTGACGTTTCAGTTTATTTATTTCTTAAACCATCTGCAGAATTACAATTAAACACTAAACAGGGATTCAAATGTCATTAATTTGCATATGTTACAGTTAAAATTAGACCCACTTATCTTTATTTCTATTGCAATGATATCTTAATTTAATTTACTTTATTATATGGAAGTCCGATAGCCCCAAAAAAATAAAATAAACATGTTTATTCTACACGCTTAAGAAAAAGACACAAATACAATAATAAAAAATTACGGATAATTGGACATAAATATTTATAAAATTAAAGAGTGGGACACACTAAAATAAAAATATATATATAAAAAAATAAAAATATATAAACAACATTAAACAATAAAATATAACAAAAACAAAAATTTAAATAATAAATTGTGTTTACACTGGTAAACATTACGTATCTAATTCGTAATCAAAGTCAGTGAAGCTATCTTCGCTCAGATTAATTATAATTGGTTCCTATATCTCACCGATCATGAGATCGAGTTTCCACGTTTTGTTTTATTCTTTTATTATATGGATTTTTCCCAATTTTCCGCAGTAACTTTATTCAAAAAAATCTTTCAAGTTACTAGTTTTCTAAGTTGTGTTATTTCTAGCAACTCTACCTTTTACTTGAGAGAAAAGAAATATTTTCTTCTCCAACGGACAGTTTCCGGACGATCTATAACAACAGATTTCCTATCTGGTTTTTCCCAGCAAAAATTAAGTTCTCTGATCAATTTTCAGAGCTCAGTTCTTTTAATATCAGGTAAATCTCGATCTTTATTGATTTTAGTTAGAATTATGTCGACGGTTGAGATCTGCTTCTCATAATAAAATGTATGTACAACTCCTTTTGTTACAGTTTTCAACTTTTCTTCCAACGAGGTTAATCGTCTGCCTGTGATCGAATGTGGCTTGGGAGTATTGACAATTCCAGTCGTTTTTACTCCTTCAGTATTCGGTACATAGTAGATTTTCCAACTCCTATCATGTTGGAACACATCTTAACAGAGCTTTTAACATTATTATCTAGATACTGATATCTTAATGCATCATAAACATTCATCGTAATACGTTTTTCGTTGAGGAAAAAATGCCTTAGTTTAACGATTTTGGCATAAATATATAGGTGGAAGCCATATCTTTTGGGTATCTCACTAATCTCAAATAATATATAAAAACAAGCGCAACCAAGATAAATTACTAAGAATACACTGTAAAGTATACTTTGCTCGCTGACAGAAATTAAATTGAACTATCAGAAATTTTATTGTTGCAGTAAATTTATAAAAGCTTATAATATTTAAATATAATTAGATTTACGGCACTGCTTAGTTACCTGCGGCAATAGAGCAGGTACGTTGGAGGTTTCGGTAATAGTTTTATTACTCTCTCTAGTTCTTGAATAGAATGTAGGAATGTGTATGCTTGCGATCGCCCCCCCCCCACCTTCCAAGAGCTTTGAGTTCAGGAAAATAGAACTGATTCTGCCTCTTATACTAGGAATGTGTATGCTGCTGGCATCCCCCCCTCTCCAATAGCTTCAAATTCAGAAAAATAGACCCGACTCTGCCTTTTACACTAGAAATGGGAATGTTTCCGGTGTCTACCCCCCTTCGTCAACAACTTGCTTTCGTTTGGGATACTGTACTTTTGTGATATCACCACCCCCCCCCCCCCCAAGGAGAGAGGCTGGATCCGCCCCTGAGAAGATATCCATATATTATATATATATATATATATATATATATATATATATATATATATATATATATATATATTAATTAATTATAAGTATCTAATTAATACATTATCGTAAAAAACTTCAGTCACGTTATGCGTTTGAAAGCGGGTGGGCTGATGTCTGTTCCGCACATTAATTACAATCCATGTTTAAAATGTAGCAAGATGAATAAAATACAATATCATACTGTAGTAAGTAAGCCCGTATTGTACACATTTTATTAATAGCACATTAATTAGACAGTATTTTTAAGCTGGGATTAGAAAAATTATGATCACATTAATGTCTTCAGGAGCTAATAACAGATTGTAATTCGTTAATGACGCTATTGCCTCTATTTTCGTTCACACGCTCAGTTGAGTTTTAGATTTGGAATAGATAAATTGTTGAGGGTAGCTATATGAGTAAATCCGAAAAAGATTATTTTTTTAACATTGATTTGTGCGTTGTTTGTCAAGAAAATAAAAAAGGCATAAATTTAACGAGTACTGTCAAGGTAGGTGTCGAATATGCGACGTTGTCAATTTGTATCGAGATATTGTGCTTTATCACTTGGATGTAGCCGCCAAAGAAAGTAAAATTACTTTAAAACAAAGTTTATGCATATAATTCTAGACTTTAAAACATTTTATTTAGTTTCAAATGTCTTTAAATAAATATTAATTCGATATAAGATGTGATTATTGAAGGTTATTGATGTAATATTTATATTTGTTCAATTAGCACGTGACCAATGAGTGCTATATAAAAAATATACACATAAAAAACCTTAGATAATTTAAAAGTTAAAAATTAAAATCTAAACAGAGATGGTAGTGATATCATTGTTATCAAACTCGTTCTAGAGTGAATAATACTGTTCCTAATAAGTCATAATAACACAAATTTGCAACGTACTGCCTAAAATATATAACATGATTCTTGTAAGGTTGAGAAATATGGCGAATGGAGATAAATTTAAGAGAGAATGTAAAAAATACATTACTAAAGAATATAAGAAATTTATTGTTAAGTAAATATTTGATTACGATTTATACAAATGGACAGTATATTTTGGTACATACAAGTGATGTTTGTTGCTAAGATACCAGAATGGTGTTGTAGTGCTTTTAATGTTGGAGGAAAAAATATTGGGAAAATGAGGTTGTATTGGGAATAGTAGTACTGTGTACGTCTTTTTTTGTAACTTCATGTAGATGCGTTTGTAGTTTTGTAACTATTTTATGTCTTGTATTTAAATATTTTATTCCAAAATTTCAAATTCAATTATTGTGGATTCTCATTATTTTTATCTTTTAAAGTGTTTATTTTTAATTCACTGAAAATTAGGTCACTTTTATCTTTGGCTGGTATTAACCCTGTTGCTACCTAAAAAATTATATATATATATATATATATATATATATATATATATATATATATATATATATATATATATATATATACATAAAGAGAATTTAATGTCCGTGTAATTTTAAAATAAAATAAGAAATTCTCGGCTATGCGGACTAAGACTGTTGATAGATATTATTCTCATGCTAAAAAGTGCGGAAATCTCCAAAGAATATAGAAAAACTCTGGGTTGGAAAAATGACGACAGCGCTGTTTCGTTCTAGTAGGGGACTCGTCAAGCCATTGCATTCGGTACAAACCCTCATCTCGTATCTATGCCATATAAACAGACTGCACAGTTGAAAAATAATAAATAAGACACAGTGGCGACATCTCGATGGCTCACTCAGTAACATAAGAATAACACAAATCAACAAATGTTGTATAAAACCGCCTAGTGGTGGCGCGACGGTAAATTGAAAAAGAAATATACACGATACACGAACTTGCTACTCTAAGGATAGAAGTCGCATTATTCGGCATCGGCAACCAAACTAACCACGAATTCCACAGTTGAAGTTCAGTATCGCACCAACGATCTCCCTAAGAGAGCTGTTGTGTATGTTTTAAGTCAACAAATATAAATCAACCACCACCACATGGCGGTTTTATACAACATTTGTTAATTTGTGTTATTCTTATGTTATTGACTGAGATATCGAGATGTCCCCACTCTGTCTTATTTACTATTTTTCAACTGTGAAGTCTGTTTATATGACACAGATACAAGATGATGGTTTGTATATCTATCAACAGTCTTGTCCGCATAGCCGAAGATTTCTTATTATATATATATATATATATATATATATATATATATATATATATATATATATATATATATATATATATATATATATATATATATATATACAGTGCTGTAAATGTTCCACAGAAAAATACTTGCAAGTTTTATATTTATTCCTGGCATAATGCGCGTGATAAGAAAAAGCTGATATTGCTGAATTAAGTGAATATTAGGAAAAAACAGATGATAACAAGAGTGTTCGTCTTTTAAATTTTAGACTGCAAATCATAAAATAAAGAAAGAAATAACTACATGTGAGAAGCAAAAAGAAATAGTAGAGAGATTTAATTTTACAGATGAGGTATCTTATCGGTTTTCATACACTTGCGATTAATTGTATGTACATTTCCCCTTAATATTTAGAAAAATAGACTCGCTTCTCCCCCCTCCTCAAGAGTTTGAAATTCTGAAAAATGGACTCACTCCTGCTTTCTCTATTAACAGCGTGAATGTTGCTAGCACTACCCCCACCCTCTCGCCGACAAATTGCTTTCGCTTGCCATATTTGGCGACTCTACCACTTTCTTTAAGAGCGTCTAATTTTAAAAATTACCTATATATATATATATATATATATATATATATATATATATATATATATATATATATATGTTAATGCGGATTTCACGGATTCCTCCCTGTGAGATGCAATAGCAGTGGATATATCCACATTATGCCGTTGTAGTGCTGAAATCACATTCAGCAAACATACAACTATATGCAGATCCGTGTATGAATGAAGTAAAAAAAAAGGATATGATGGAGAGAAGTTTGCATTTACTGTTCGCATTTTACTTCATATATATATATATATATATATATATATATATATATATATATATATATATATATATATATATATATACATTGCTGCCCATTGTCAACCAAAGCCGAATAATCGAGTTTGAAATATTCTTTATAATGGTTTAAAACTACAAAAGTACTTTTTTAGTTTAGAGCGTAAAGCTTTGTGTTATTTTTAAGCCATTTCAAGGGCTAGGCTTGGCAGGTTATTTTTATATTATTTGCTCTTATTTTCGAACACTAAATACTTAAATGGGAAACGAGCTCTCGTGTTATCAATTTGATTTAACAGCCATACGCAACAAGTTGCAAAAAGGGAGTGTTCTACACACTAGACGTGTGTATATTAAGCAAAAAAATTGCGTGTGGAAAACATATATTATGTTTCATGTGTTACGTAAATTTCTTTCACAAGAATGGAATACTAACATTCTTCTTATTCATTTTTGTTGGATCCATCGACGTCATGAATATAACTTTCTGGTAATAATTATTAATTTTAATTTTTATGATTAGATTTTTATCACTAATAATTAAATCCTAGTAATATTTATCATTTACTAGGCTTTTTTGGGTCTATAACTGAAAGATTATGAATTTGTTTTGAAATATGTTTTATTCTTCAACCTGATCTCCTGTAAGATCATTTTTTCCAGTGGTTCTCTAATTTAAGTATTCCATCTCAGAAGTGATTTTTCGGAATGCCATCAAAATACCTCTTACGGCTGCAGTTACTTCTTCGTTAGATGAGAAACGCTTTCCACGCAGAAATCTTTTGAAGTGTGGGAATAGATGGAAGTCCGTACTTCAGTTGGGTTAGTTTAGGGCCAGTTAAAACACATTTGTGAACAGGTCTTTTACTACGAATTTTCACATCCAGCTGGTCCAAAATATTGTAATAATATCCTCCTGTTATTGTTCTACCATTTTGGAAGTAGTCGATCAAGAAAAAAAAGATTTTGACCCCGTTTTTTGCTTCGGAGTGTAACAATCAGGCTCAGTCCACTCAGGTATTTGTTGACCCAGTTCAGGATCATAGTGGTAAACCCATGCCTCATATATAGTTATAAACCGACGGACAAAATCAATTTTAATCCACATAAAATTGTTTAAATGTTCTTGAATTTTTTTTCTAAAGTTAGTAAAGGCGGCACCCTTCTTGCTAATAGCTTTCTTATACTCAAAACATTAGTCAAGATCTTATCTACTGAACCCTGTGAAATGCCTTAAGCTTCAGCTGATTCATCCTCAGTTAATCGGCGGTCTTCCAGTACCATATCCTGTACTTGATCAACGATTTCTTGAAAAGCAGCACCTTTTGGACAACCTTCATGTTCTTTATCTCCAACGCTGCTACGGCTACGTTTAAAATGATTTACTTATCTTTTTTATTATGTATAAAGGAGCATCCTATCCCAATACATTCACCATGTCTTCATGCATTTCCTTCCCGGATAAATCTTTTTTATACAAGTATTTAATCATTGTACAATTTTCCAATCAACATGAAACTTCACATATGTCTTTCTGACAGATGTACGAATTTAACAATAATGAAAAATATTGGCTAGTGGTGCCATCTATGTGTCGGGCCCGAAATTTATTAATAAGCTTTGTCGAATAGTTTTTTTATTATCCTATGTGAAATATCGCGTGTTGAGCTGTTTCTATACTTCCAGAAAGCCAACCAATTCATGTAGAATAGGAGGAAGTATTCGGAAAGTAAAAATTAATATCAAAAATATTTTTCGAGAAAATTAAGTATTGTCATTGCACTGTGATACCACCCTATGAACCGTCATTGCCTAAATGCCATTACTTCTTTGATGATGCTCTCATAGATTTCCACCTTACATCTACATCCGTTGATATACATTTTGCTTTATGAGAAGATACCATCACGTTACCTTCTGTCTCTATTCAAGGTAACTGCAAAATAAAGTTATTTCGGGCTAGATTATTATATTTTACTACCGCTAGCTCTTTGTACAGACCATTTAGAGATACTCTCTATATTTAAAACTTAATTATTCCAATAAATTAAATATTAAATAAAGGAGTAATAAAGTAGTACATTAGAAAAATAGTCATAGCGACATTAAAATATCAATTACTACCGGAAGGGCAAACATAGGCAAACATTTTTTAATGGTGGGAAGCAACGGAAGCAACAATGTATATGAAACACCATTAAAACCGTTTTATGCCTTGGACTTAATTTGAGACATAACTAGAAGTCGTTGTAAATAAGAATTATTCCCCATTTCGTGGTTAAACTTATATTAACATTAATATTCTAACTCAGAGGTCTGTAATTAATTTCAAATGGGGTCCGGATGATTAAAATATAAAAACTAAAAACAAAAAAGATCATAAAATTAGGCTAGGTCGTGGACCCCGTATTTGAAACCAAAATGTGTGATAATTGAAAGTTTATGGTAAGAACTAAGATAAGTTTCATTAAAAAAAATAAATATCAAAGTCGAGGAAATTCAGTTGCATAATGTGCTTCAGTTCAGTTTTGATATTAAAAATCTAATATCTCGTGAATGAAAGAAGGCAAACAAGTTTATTTTATCTCATTTTAAAGTTTTGGTCACGTAGAATACCAAAAAATATCACATAAAAAAATTGATAGATTTACCACTTAGACAAGGTTAAACTAACCCAATGCAAGAAAATAGGAAATTAATAAAAAAGTATCTGAAAAAAATTGTGTTCATGAGTCGTAATTTAAGCTGATCTTTAAGTAGCAATTGTCATATCTTTATGGTTTGTTTTTATTGACATTCACCCTTTCATGGGGGTGGAAACAACCCCTAACAGTCAAAATGTCAAAAAATATTTATAAAAATTTTAACAAAATTATTTCTGCGTAATATAAATTATAAGAAATATGAAAAATATATTGGCATCAGATCCAGTACACATACACCCCATAAAGACTTCTCTGAACTTTTAATCGATTAATATCATCGAAAAAGGATATTCGCCAGTGGTCAATTTTGTTTGCCAAATTGGTAAAAAATGGTACCAAAATATTTTTTAACGTTTAGGGCACTTCAGATGAACCAATTGAACTAACTTAAAGCCTGTTAAAAGGGTGAGGACGGCATTGAGTAATTTATTTTTATTATTTGAGATTGGAATTTAATTTTTTTATTTCCAGCCCTGTAATTTAGATTGAACCATTTTTTTCATCAATTATTTATTTCGATTTAATGAGATTGATTTACTAACAGTAACCCACTCTTAGCGCAAAATAGTAGTGAGATTAGAACAGTTATTTATTTCGATAACGCTTGAATGCAAAAAAAGTTTGGACGTGATACCCACCACAATAAAATAGGGGTTAGATTAAAATTTTATTTTTTATTTGCATTAGATTAAAAGTTTTTTTTTGTTCAATTATTTGTTTTGATGACACTTGAACGCAAAAAAGTTTGCTAGTGATTTCCTAACAGGAAACCAACGTTAGCGCAAAAAAATAGAATTTTATTTTTTATTTCTGACTCTGTAGGTTAGATTGTTGATATTATCCCGATTTTAAAGCACTAATGATAGGTTCCTGTTAGTAAATCGCAACCAAGTTTGAGTCACATTCAAGTGTCATCCAAATAAATAACTGAAGAAAATTAAACTTTTACCTTAAACTACAGGGCTAGATATAAAAAATAAAATGCTAAACCCTAATTTTTGGCGTTAAAGGTAAGTTGTTGTTAATAAATCACGGCTAAACTTTTTTTGCGATTAAGTATCATCGAAATATATAATTAAAGAAAAGTACATTCAATCTAACCTCAAATAATAAATATAAATTACTCTATGCGGTCCCCACCCTTTTAATTCGCTTTAAGGGTTGGTTCACGTTAGTTCATCTGAAGTGTCCTAAACGCTCAAAAACTATTTTTGGAACCATTTTTTACCAACTTCGCAAACAAAATTGACCACTGGCGAATATCCTTTTTCGATGTTATTAATCGATTAAAAGTTCAGGTTCATCGCTGAAAAATCTTTACGTGCTGTATTTGTATTGGATCTGATGCAAATATCTTTTTCATATTTATGGTAATTAATATGATACAGAAGTAATTTTTTTCAAATTTCTATAAATATCTTTTGGCATTATTGACTGTTAAGAGTTGTTTTCACCCCCATGGAAGGGTGAATGCCAATTAAAACGAACCACAGATATATGACAATTGCTACTTAATGATCAGCTTAAATTATGATTTAGGAACACAATTTTTTCCGATATTTTGTAATTTATTTCTATTTTTCTTGCATAGGTGAAGGTGTCTAAGGGGTAAATTTAACGATTTTTTTTATGTTACTGATATTTTTTGGTATTCTACGTGACCTAAGCTTTAAAATGAGATAAAATAATATTGTTTATCTTTTTTTGTTCTCGAGATATTATATTTTTTATGTCAAAACTTTTATTCAGCTGAAACGCATTATGTAACTCAATTTCCTCAACTTTAATAATTAATTTTTCAAAATTGAAACAGATGCTCTTGAAACTTTTTCTAGAGCATTATCTTATCATAAACCTTCAATTAGCACACATTTTGGTTTTAAATACGAGGTACACGAAATAGGCTAATTTTCACCTATCACTCTTTGATACTAAAATAGGAACGTAGGATGTATCACATCATTCATATTGTACAATAGAAATAAATGGATAGATATAGACAGAAAAATAGAGGGCCCAGTTTTGTACCCTTCTCGGTCCGCCAATTGCTAATCCCTGTTCTAAGTTATTAAAATGCTCATTACGCTGTTTGGATATATTTACTAATCAAAGATGGCCTTAACTTTGTAACAAAGTGTCTTAGGTGACCGCTCAATAGCTTATTTTGAGGGGCAACTAGAACAAAAGAGAAACAAATTTTGCGCATCCTGCACATAACTTTAATAGTAGCCAAAACCCAATTTTTCGGATACTAAACCTCAAATATTTCAAATTTCTGACACGATAGAAAAATTCTGATCTCGGATTCGGATTCTATGCAGCAAATTACTTCAAAAGTGATCCCCAGATACCTAACAACAAGCATGACCCCATTTTTTGCAGACGGTTATTTTTTGTGTTCTATGAAGTATTATTTATTATTATTTTACATGATTTTCAAGCCGAATGGCTTCGCACTCCCTCCAGGGAATATTGACTCATATCAGGTATACAAAGATACCAAAAGTATGAAGTTCTATGGGGACCCTTTCCATGTTATCGGGTCCTAGGTGACGTGGTCGGCTGTATTTCCCACAAACTTTCGGACGGTCCGCGCGATTGCAAGGAGAACTATTTTCTGAATTGGTTTATACAGATGTTCACTAAGGCCCAGTCCCTTGATGTTCTGTCGGAGGTTCTTTGGTATCACTCCAGTTGTTAATAAAATTAAGGGAATCGTTTGGACGCTGTTCATTGGGACTGAGTCGTGCCTTTCGTTATACTCCGTTGCGGCAAATGCTTGGCATCCTCCAGTTATTTGCTGGACTGTCTCTGATGTTCGACAGCCATATCTACATTGGTCGTTTTCTATTGAGGGATCTCTGGTGATGAACTTCCGATACTTTTTGGTCGGAATAACCTGGTCTTGGATAGCTAAAAAAAGCCCATCGTTTCCGGGTACATCTGTCCCGAAATCAACCAGTAGTTCAACGCTAAGATGCCGACGTTGTCCTGATCCACCTCATTTGGATGTCGTCCACGATGTGGCTTCTGTAGCCAGGCTTGTAACTTCTCTTTGTCTATTTGGTGGTGAGAAGCAATATCCTGTCGCTAACCTGTCGAAATATGAATGTAAATTTTTTATTTGTTGATTGAGCTGCTCACCGATATCCACCAATCATCTTCCTCCTTGATGTTTTGCAAGCATTATACGTTCGATAGTCCTCCGAGGGTGGTGTTTGTGTGCTCTTGTTAAAAGTGTTCTTATTTTTTTTTGCAGGTTTTCGATATTTATCCTGCTTCATTTTACAATTCCAAAAGAGTAGCTACGTGCAGAGCATGCGTACGTGTTGAGCGCCTTAAACAAATTTCTTCTATTTAAACTAATTCGTTATACCCGTCTTTCTCTCCTGACAAATTCGATTATCAGTTCGGCCTTGATAGCATAATGCTCAATTGTTTTTAGCCTGTTTCATACCTAGGTATTTGTATGTTTGTTCTGCTTGCATTGTAGCTATAGTTTCACCGGTTTGCATCCCAAATGCTTCTGGTTGTATTTTTCCTTTAACGATGTTCAAAATACGGCACTTGTCAAGTCCAAACTGCATTCCAATGTCCCCAGAGAACTCCTCTGCAATTTTAAGCATTTGTTCCGACTGGTTTCTGGTAGCAGCCATCAATTTAAGATCATCCATGTATAGAAGACGATTCAATCTTATTACCTTTTTGTTGTTTTCTTTTCTAATACTAAAGCCTTATCTGGTGAAGTTCAAACAGCGTGAAAGTGGGTTCATTGTAAGGCAGAACCACAATGGGCTTAGCGAATCGTCTTGAAATATTCCCGTTCGTATTGGGATTGTATTAGTTTCGATGGTATCTTTGAACGGCACTTGCAATTGGATCCTAGTTCTCCAGGTTGACATGATGCGTTCTAAAAGGGAAACAAAATGAATATCAACCCTATACATTCTCAATAGTGGCACTGAGTCGAAGGCCTTCTTATAATCTACGTAAGTTGCAAAAAAATTTCTTCGGTTGGTACATTCTTGGTTACATTTGACAGAATCAATAATCAGTTGCTTCATGCATCCCATTGCTTCCATGGTGCATCCTTTCTGTTCAGTTGTGATGATGCTATTTTGTGCACAAGGTGTATAGATGTGTTGGAGGTGATTTTATATTATTAGTATTATTACTGTCAAGGAAAAACTTTTGTGGTGCCCCTCGTAGAATCAACTGTACCTTTTCGATAAAGCAATAACTTACAGGGTGGGTAAAAACCTTTCGTTTTACCAACTTTATTGTTTTTCATGTTTTTAGTATGCCATAAAAACGAAAACAAATACCTAAACTAAAGTCACGAGAACCTCTGATATATTATAAAATTTATATTTTCAAAACTTTTTTACAGTCATCATAAATCTACTTTTTAAAACAAATATCGTGCCACGCCATACCAACTGATAAAGGAAAAACTAATTTTATTTACCAAACAAAAGAGTTAATGGAAATTATTAACATTTTTACACGGTTTTTCTTTTAAATAAACTGTACAAGTTTTATTGTACACAAAGTCTGAGATTCGTTGGCATGTAAATATTTTGGAAAATGGTGAGGTATTTTAAACGCAATAAGAATTACGGAGTCAGTATTTATTGAAGTTTTAAATTTCTTTTCAAATATTTAGTTAGTGATCCGTTAAACGGTCGTTCTAAATTTAGGTTGTAAAAATTTATTGGTTTTTAATTTACAGATGCTTTTACTTAAAAAGAAAATTAGTCAAATGGATCGATAAAATTAAATTGTTTAACACCACCTTCATCTGTAAAAGTATAATAGACCAGTGACCTACTCCGAAGAAAGCTGGAGGGGTTAAATGGAACGAAGCTTCTCTAAAATGAATCCGATTGGGCATATAGGGTTTCCGGGAAAATGTTGGAAATCTCCTGGATATGAAAAAACACGTGAAAGGAATACTACAAGTTTCGGAGATATGAGCTCCTAAAGAGCTGCAATAGAATCAAGTTTTTTACACATAATTATTGAACCACCAGGTATATTTCAATTTTTTTCTAATATGATATGTACTAGGTAAGATCCTTCAAATTACTATCCAAGAAAGTATTGTGATTTACTCATAGCTGCAGGGACGGACTAGCTGTGACACTCATGATCCCATTTTTTTACCCCCTGTATGATAAGAACTTTGCACAACGTTTTTTACATACCTATTGACTAAAAATTAATCGCTAAACCTAACCGTTTTCGACAAAACGCCATTTTATTTACACTGTTAGTCCCCTAACTTCTGTCGGGTTAAATATGAAAAAGAGGAATTTTCTCCTGTCACCATAGTTCCAATAAAAAGTTAAACTAAATGCTTAGGTAAAAACTTCATAAGAGGGTTCAACAGGGGCTCCGTGAAGTCTGATACACTCGCGGGCATGACTGCTGTACCCGCCACCTTAACTCAGCATTGTTTCCTATTTGACGATTCTCCGTAGAAGTTCCTCCCTAATATCGACCAGAGTGGACTACACCAAGGTTTTGAGGGGTCCCCACAGGTAAAAATCCAACGGCGTTAGGGCTGGAGATTGAGGAGCCCAGGCAATAGGTCCTCCTCTACCTATCCAACGGTTTGGATAGACCATATTCAGGTGTTCCCGCACAGCCACGTTGAAATGAGATGGAGCCCTATCGTGCATGTAGTACACGTTTCGGCGGGTTTCAAGTTGTAAGTGCTCTGCCAAATCATGAAAAGCGTTCAGGAGGAACTCCAAATAAAGTTCTCCATTCAGTTGTGCCGCCAATACGAACGGTCAAATCAAACCTTTTTTGGTAAACCTTGCTTCATTCGTAAAGAGAATAGTGCTAATGAAGTTTACATTATTTCATTGCTGATTCAGTAGCCAGTTAGCAAACTGCATTCTATGAGGAAAATCTTCAGGGATCAGTTCATGCACGTTTTTCAAATGATGTGGATATAACAATTGTGCTTGAAGAATTTCATATCTTATTGTTTTCGACGTATTAAACTGCACTGATAATTTTCGAGTGCTCGTTGAAGGAGTGTTATCTACAGCATTTAAAATATTTTCTCCTAATTGCGGTTTACGTACTGTTCTTTCCCGACCAGCATCAGTACTTCTTTTCCCAAAATTTCCTGCCTGCAAACACCATTTTTGACATAAAATTTAAATTATGTCAAAAATAGACATTATTCGATATATTTCATCTTCTATAATTTTGTGTCGAATCTAAAAATTACATAACGTATTTGATGTTCCATTTAAAATCAGCAAGAAGGCAATAACCCAGGAGCGGATCCAGCCTCTCTCTTTGGGGGGGGGGGGGGCGGGGCGGTGGTATCATAAAAGTACAGTATGGCAAGCGAAAACAAGTTGCCGACGGGGGGGGGGGGGGGAGACACAAACATTCCCATTTTTAGCGTAAAAGTCAGGGTAGGGTCTATTTTTCTGAATTTGAAGCTCTTGGCGAGGAAGGGGGTCGATCACAAGAAAAAACAAGTTGCCGACAGGGGGATATGCCAGCAGCGTATATATTCTTAGTATAAAAGACAAAATCGGGTCTATTTTCTTGAACTCAAAGCTCTTGGGGGGGGGGTTATCGCAAGAAAAACAAGTTGTTAACGGGGGGAGTGCCAGCAGCATACACATTCCTAATATAAAAGGCAGAATCGGTTCTATTTTCCTGAACTCAAACATCTTGGGAGGGGGGGGGGGCGATCGCAAGCATACACATTCCTATACTCTATTCAAGAACTAAAGAAAGTAATAAAACTGTTACCGACACCTCCAACGTACCTGCTTCAGTGCTGCAGGTAACTGAGGAATGCCATAAACCCAATTATATTTAAATATTATAAACTTTTATAAATTTACTACAAAAATAAAATTTCTGATAGTTCAGTTTAATTTCTGTCAGCAGTACACCTTACAGTGTGTCCTTAGTGATTTATCTTATTTGCGCTTATTTTTATATATTATTTGAGATAAGTGAGACACCCCAAAGGTGTTTCTGTCACCTCTATATTTATTCCAAAATCGTTAAACCAGGGCATTTTTTCCTCAACGATGAATGTTTATGATGTCTTAAGATATCAATATCTAGATAATAATGTTAAAAACTCTGTTGAGATGTGTTCCAACATGACAGAAGTTGAAAAATCTAATATGTACCGAATACTGAACGGGAAAAAAAGGACTGGAATTGTTAGTACTCCCAAGCCACATTCGATCACAGGCAAGCAAAAAATTTCGTTGGAAGAGAGATGAAAACTGCAATAAAAGGAGTTGTACGTACATTTTATTATGAGAAGCAGATCCCAATCGTCAAAATTCTAATTAAAATTAATGAACATCGCGATTTACCTGAAATTAAAAGAACTGAGTTCTGAAAATTGCTCAGAGAACTTAATTTTTGCTGGGAAAAACCAGATAGGATATCTGTTCTTATAGATCGTTCGAAAACTATTCGTTGGAAGAGGATATATCTCTTTCAAGTTAAAGGTAGAGTTGCTAGAAATAACACAACTTACAGAATTAGTAATTTAACTGAACTTTTGAAAAATTTTTTAGAATAAAGTTCCTGCGGAAAATTGGGAAAAACCCTAATAATAAAAGAATAAAACAAATTGTGGAAACTCTCATGATTGGTAAAATAGAGGAACCAATTATAATTAATAAATTTGAGTGAAATCTGCTTCGCTGACTTTGATTAGGAATTAGATACCTAATGTTTAGCAGTTTAAACACAATTTATTATTTAAATTTTTGTATTGTATTTTATTGTTTAATGTTGTTTATTTTTTATTTTTTTGTATATTTTTATTTTAGTGTGTCCCACTCTTTAATTTTATGTATATTTAATTCCAATTAACCTCAAGTTGCTTATTATTTTATTATTGTATTTGTGTTTTTTTCTTAAGCGTGTAGAATTAACATATTTATTTTACTTTTTTGGGACTATCGGGTTTCCATATAATAAAGTAAATTAAATTAAGATATCAGTGCAATAGAAATAAAAATAAGTAGGTCTAATTTTAACTGTAACATATAAAAACAAATTTCATATGAATCCCTTTTTAGTGATTAATTGTAATTCTGCAGATGATTTAAGAAATAAATAAATTGAAACGTCAAATGCCCTAAAAATGTTTTTATTGATAATAAAATGACCGAGAGCCCCAAAAATATTTTAATATTATATGGGCGAATTTATTTTTTTTATATATATAACTTTCTGTATTTTTGACAATGGGAATTTTGTAAGTATTTAAATTATAACTTAGAATTTTTTGCGAGAATAAGGCTACGTTTTATTCTGAAAGTGCCTAAAACCGTTTCTATGCCAAAATTAAAAATAATAAAAATACTTTTGTGATTTGTGTTAAATAAGTCAAAATTAGTTACATTTTGTAATATATGTGAATTATTAAGAAATCATAAGAAATAAAATAATATAAAAAACTTTTTATTTTAAGTTTATTACCGAAGGAATGTTCTAGGCCATAAATATTTAGTGATAAATCTCTTTCCGACGCCTATCACAAGGATTAACACACTTCACACTTCCAAATATCTATTGTTATCCAACCCAAATAGTCCATTATTATAGACCGCTATTTTTGATTATAAAATTTCTAACTCATTCCTATGAAAAATATATCTGTGTAACAGATTTTGCCAAAGACACCGGACTAAAGAACACAGGTAGTTTGCGAAGAAAAAAAAGTACTTCAATTTTTTTAGAATACATTTTCTGGAAGATAAGTAACATCAAAGTGAAATTGCCTAGAAATCGATCGCGGCGTTCGTCGTGGGACACCCTGTATATTTATAGGATTACGAGTTTGAATAACCCCAAATATGACGAATATTTACTGCATTTGGGGAAGCTCAAGCGGAAATCTTGTTGGAGTCTAGTGAAATATCAATTTTTCTGAACATTTTCCAAATATTTAAACATAATCAGTTGTACCGTAACCGGAGATGCACATTGCTGCCTCCTGCGAGTTCACTTGGTTTTTTTTTTAAATATAAACCAGGTTATATTTCTGACAAGATTATATAATTTGTGCAAGAACAACTTTCAAAAAATCATATTTTTTATTGTTAGGAGGAAGAAACACTATCGCCACTTGGCAAACGGAAGTATTGTTCTCTTTTAAAAAATATTTTTTACGCTGCTTAAAATATGTAGACAGGATAATAATTTATGGGCTGTAAGCTTAAACAAAGAAAAGTTTTTGTTTGGAGTGGAGACCTGTGCCAAATGTAGCTTTTCTCTGAAAAAGAAGATTAATCTTTTGCGGGTTTATTGAAAATTTACATTTAAAGCCCAGATAATTTATACTCATCCTATTAGAATAAAAAATAAGAATCCAGAGGAAGTGAATCTGCTAGGAAATAAATTTTAATACTAAAAAAAATCTACTTAGTCACGATAAAAACTACGTCGCTTGGCAAAGTTTAGTAGTGGCAATCTTTTTCTATTTATGCGCCAAATTTGATTTAATTATTTGCGTTTCATGAAGTATTTTTCAACAAAAAATAAGTTTGGTGAAATTGGGACATAGCGGAGTCATCAAAGTTTTAATAAAAAACCATAATACCTGAATGAATGTCCGAATTTTCTCCTGTTAAATTGAATGAACAATTTTTCACTTGCACGGAATCATCAGTTTTTTCTATGTAATACAGATCTGACGTCCTTATTTTGAAAGTTCTTTTACGAGGGTTTATATTTTGACAGCTGGAAACACTGGTTATGCTATAAATTCGTTTTCAGATAGTTTTTCATATACATATAAAATAAATATTAAGTATGGCGAACGATCTTAGATCGCAACTCTAAAAGAAAGATATATATAGTATAGTATATAGGGTGTCCCACGCAGGGGCGGATCCAGCCTCTCTCTTTGGGGGGGGGGGGCGGTGATATCACAAAAGTACAGTATGGCAAGAAAAACAACTTGTCAACCGGGGGGGGGGGGAGTGCAAGCAGCATACTCATTCCTAATATAAAAGGTAGAATGGGTTCTATTTTCTTGAACTCAAAGCTTTTGGGAGGGGGGGGCGATTGCAAGCATACAGACTCCTATACTCTATTCAAGAACTAGAGAGAGTAATAAAACTGTTACCGAAACCTCTAACGTACCTTCTCCAGTGCCGCAGGTAACTGAGAACGGCCGTAAATCTAATTATATTTCATTAATTTAAATATATTTTATAAATTTACTGCAACATAGAATTTCTGATAGTTTAATTTAATTTCTGTCAGTGAGCAAAGTACAACTTACAGTTTTTTCTTAGCGATTTATCTTGTTTGGGCTTGTTTTTATATATTATTTGAGATTAGTGAGATACCCAAAAGATATGGCTTTCACCTCTATATTTATTCCAAAAAATCGTTAAACCAGGGCATTTTTTCCTCAACGAAAAACTTATTACGATGAAAGTTTATGATTCCTTAAGATATCAATATCTAGATAATAATGTTAAAAGCTCTGTCGAGATATGTTCTAACATGACAGGAGTTGGAAAATCTACTATGTACCGAATACTGAAGGAGAAAAAACGACTGGAATTGTTAGTATTCCCAAGCCACATTCGATCACAGGCAAACGAAAAACCTCGTTGGATGAAGAGATGAAAACTGCAATTAAAAGGGGGTTGTATATACATTTCATTATGAGAAGCAGATCCCAACCATCTACAAAATTCTAACTAAACTCATTGAAGATCGCGATTTACTGAAATTAAAAGAACTAATCTCTGTAAATTGCTCAGAGAACTTAATTTTGCTGGGAAAAACCAGAGAGAAAATCTGTTCTTATAAATCGTCCGGAAACTGTCCGTTGGAGACGTAAATATCTCTCTCAAGTAAAAGGTAGAGTTGCTAGAAATAACACAATTAAAAAATTAGTAATTTAACTGAACTTTTGAAAGATTTTTTTGAATAAAGTTACTGTGGAAAATTGGGAAAAATCCATATAATAAAAGAATAAAACAAAATGTGAGAACTCGATCTCATAATCGGTGAGATAGAGGAACCAATTATAATTAATTTTGGCGAATATAGTTTCACTGACTTTGATTAGGAATTAGATACGTAATGTTTTACTAGTGTAAACACAATTAATTACTTAAAATTTTTGTTCTTGTTGTATTTTATTGTTTAATGTTATTTATATGTTTTTTATTTTTTTATATATTTTTATTTTAGTGTGTCCCACTCTTTAATTTTATTTATATTTAATTCAAATTAGCCGTAAGTTTTTTATTATTTTATTTTTTGTGTTTGTGTCTTTGTCTTAAGCGTGTAGAATTAACATGTTTATTTTATTTTTTTTGGGGCTATCGTATTTCCATATATAAAAGTAAATTAAATTAAGATATCAGTACAATAGAAATAAAAATAAGTATGTCTAATTTTAATTACAACATAAAAAAAAAAGTAATTATATTTGAATCCCTTTTGGTGTTTAATTGTAATTCTGCAGATGGTTTAAGAAATAAATAAACTGAAACGTCAAATACCCTAAAAATGTTTTTAATTAATAATAAAATGACCGATAGCCCCAAAAATATTTTATTATTATATGAACGAATTTATTTTTTTATATATGTTTAACTTTTTGTATTTTTGACAATGGATATTTTGTAAGTATTTAAATTATAACTTTTTTGAGACAATAATCGAACGTTTTAGTCTATTATTATAGACCGGTATTTTTAATTATAAAATTTCTAACCCATTCCTATGAAAAATATATGTGTCTAACAAATTTTGCCAAAAACACCGGACTAAAGAACACAGGTAGTGTACGAAGAGAAAAAGGGTAAAAAATGATTTATTACTCTCTCTAGTTCTTGAATAAACTATAGTATAAGAGGAAAAATCGGGTCCATTTTCCTAAACTAAAAGCTCTTGGGGGGGGGGGGGGGGCGATCGAACCCCCCACCCGCCCCCCCCCCCCTTGGATCCGCGCCTGGTCCCCACGACGAACTACTGCGATCGATTTTTTGGGAAATAGACTTTAGAAAATTTTTAAAATTGGGAAATTTACCAAAGCCGATGGGAGCAATTGGGTTAAAATATTTTCAAGACGGAGGCACTTATACCCTATATATTATTCCTTTTTAGATTTTACGCAAAATTATAGACCTAAATAATGTAAAACAAAAACACAAGTTTTTTTTTTTTTTAATTTCCATTATATTTTGTAGTCTAGAAAACACATAACGCATTTCGCTACGATGTAGCATCTTCGGATGTTTGATGTACTATGAATAGTTATTCTTTAAGATACAATTTGTTTACCTATACTAGGTACTAAAATTAAAATTAAAAGGGTAGATTACCTCAGGTAATTAGATCGACATTATACATAATACATTGTCAAATAAATTATTTGGGTTTTTGCTAAATATTATTGTTTTTGTCTACCTACTGCCATAAATCAGAAATTACATGTTTTTCTTTTATATTACTTGGAAATTCTCTCTGAAATCTTATTATGAAAAAAGATTTAATAGAGGTGATTGATTAAGCCACGAACAGGCAAACATAACAATACAGAACCAGAGGATAGAAAACGTCGAACACTATGTATACTTGGGTCATGACACCAGACTAGGGAAATCAACCAGGATGCTGAAATAAAAAGAAGAACACAGCTGACATGCGCCGCTTTTAGTAAACTTGCATACATCCTGAAAAATAATTCAACTCCCATAAATCTAAAAAGAAAAGTATACGACACATGTATATTACCGGTGTGTACGTATGGATTAGAGACCATATCCCTCACCAAAAGGTCCGCTAAAAAATTAGAAACAGTCCAAAGAGCGATGGAAACAATTATGCTTGGAATATCATTAAGAGGCAGGATTAGAAACACCGAGATAAGACGCAGAACGAAAGTTAAAGACATTGTAAAGGAGGTTGCAAAGATGAAGTGGCGATGGGCTGGTCACATAGCCCGATATGAAGACAACAGATGGACACGAAGAATCCTGGAATGGAGACCGAGGGAGACAAGAAGAAGCACGGGAAGACTTCAGAAAAGATGGGTAGACGACATAAGGACAGTGGCGGGCAAAACAGTGGATGAGATTGGCGAAGAATAGAGAAAGATGGAAATAATTGAGAGAGACCTACATCCAGGAGTGGATGGACAGAGGTTGACACAGAGAGAGAGAGAGAGAGAGAGAGAGAGAGAGAGATTGATTAAGTTCGATTTGATCATTTAATAGTATTTTTGAATTTTTTAAATGGTTTATCTCGAGGCTCTCATATTAGATTTAGTTTTTGTCCTTTCTTTTCTAGGTGTAAAATTTAAAATTCGTCATTAAAATTAATGTTTTTTATGAATGAGGTGGTTTGCATATGGTGAGTTATTATTGTTAAGGATGAAACTTCTTTTATGTTCTGCAATTTATATTTTAAATGATCTGCGTGTATGCCCTATATATGTTTTGGAGCACGAACCGCATTATAATTGGTAGACTCTTGATATATATTTTTTTATTGTTTTTGCTTTGGCCTTTCTTATATATTTTCTTAGAGAGTTGTAAGTTCTATATGCTACTTGTATGGTTTTTTTGGTTAAGAATTTTTTTATCTTTTCTGAGTGGTTGCCAAAATAAGATATTGTTCTGGATATTTGAGGCATATCTTATGACAGGAATTTTAAAGAGAAGAATTCTGTTGAAACATAACTTTCACCCTTATTTATTATCTTTGGTTCAACCCTTGAGAGATACCGATTTACCGAAAAGCGTGCATTTTGCAAATTTATATATAAATATTATTAACGATGATGCAAGACGATTTTCAATTTTTCTTCTTCTTTTTCTTTGATAATTTGAATTGGGAAAGCAAAATTTAAGAAATGGCCATTTTAATATACACAATTCCTATTTTTAGAGTGATTCAAATAATCAAGCAGTAAGATCGCGGAATTTTCAAGAAACCTGGCAATTTACGTATTGTGTGCTGTAAGAAATGATGGAATAGTAAAACTACATTTTATGAAGAAAATTTAAATGGTAATTCATTAATAATAGAAAGCAAATTGGGATGTTGATTATTTTTGGGAAAATGTTTTAATACAGCTAGTACTTTAAAAATCATAAATTTAAATTATGTTTAAAATTTCCCGCGAAAACGCCAATACTCACTTGACCGATGTGACGTCACGCTGGTAAACTGACAGGGATATATAATTTTTTTTCGTAATTTTTGTGATATGATTTCTAAGTTATATTAAGTGTTGTGCTGTGCCTCAGTGTACAAGTACTACAATTAAAACACCTGAAAATTTATTTATTCGCGTTTTACGTCCGGAAAATAACAGGAAAATGTGGCTTCAGCTAGTTCGCCACTACTCGTTTTATTTTAGTTTTGAACATATAAATACCTATGATTGCTATTATGTATTCATTATCGGTTGCGGAAATAACAATCATTGGTATATTACTTACATAGAAGTCTTCACATTTCTAATCCAGCATATCGAAAGTTTTATCATGGGAAAACTTCTTAGAATAGGTTTCAAAGGGAGTAGTCAGCACATTTCGAAGAAATTACATGAAAATAACTATAAATATTAACTAGGCTACGTAACCCTTGACAGCGATCACGAAGTTCGTAACAACGATGACATTGGCTGTATTCTTTAGAGTAATTATCAAGTGATCAAAGTGAAACTCATAACTTCATGTTCATTTGAATGTGCATTTATTTGTCATTAGGTCGAAATAATCATGATTACTTCAAGTGATAGAACTGAAAGTAATAATGATTCAAAAGAATAACCGTATCAGGACTGAGACAGATGATGTTAGTATGGAGTGACATCATTCACTTTGATGGTGTTCTTTGTAACGTGACTTAAGGGAGATTTAATTAAATTTTGATTATTAAATAAAAATAAAATTCCTTAAAAATAAATAAAAATATTGTGTTTATTAGGATTTCTATTGTGGAAACTACCCTTTTACGGCAAAATTATATTTTTATTTGACTACCAGTCAACATTCCAATGGGGTCCCCATTTTAAATTATGTATTAACTTTTGTAGGAGAAAGGTATATAAATATTCTAGAAGAGCAACCAATATATAAGCACTCTGTCGTAACAACAATTTTTTTACCAACATGATGGCGCCCCACCACACTGTACCGTCCAGTTACCAACTTCTTCCTAGTAACATTTTATGACAAGTGGATTGCCAACAATGGACCTTTTCTGTAGCCTCCTTGTTCTCCTGATTTAATTGTTTTAGATTATTTTATATGGTGAACGATAAAATCATCGGTCATTGTAATTCAGTGATAATGAAACACTGTATGGCAAGAGTAAGGGACGCATTTTTGCAATAAAAAAATGTTAAATTGTCAATATTTCAAAAACTGCAAATTTTTGGAATAGACAACCTTAGACAAAGTGATCCTTATTTTTAAATGCTAAATAAGATAATTTTATGAAAATAGAGGATTTATATTTAAAAAAACTGTCCTTCAACGATTTTTTCAAATAATATTTAATGTTAGTTTTTGATCATCCTGTATTTATTATTATTTAAAGATTAACAGAGTTCGGTAAAGTCAAAAATACTTGGACTTAGGTATAGGACACTATACATATCTCTATAATTTTGCTCTCTTCCATTTTCATTTTCATTTTAAACGCACTCTCTTTGAGTATTTAGGACGAATTTTATAGCTTCGAGGAATAATTGTGTAGCAAATTTAAGGACACTGAAGTACACCCATAATCATATATCTTGTTTTATTTTGGTATAGTCACGAATAAAGATTGATTGATTGATACCCCGCTCGATGGGAGAAACAAAAAAAAATCTTCATCCTTTTTTTCTCATAGCGGGAAGTACCTTAAGTTTTTTCTAGTTCGCTTTGCATCTATTTTTGGGTCAATTAGAAGCATGTGTCTGAAAAGTTTTATTCTAAAAGATGGAAAACTGTCTCAATTATACGACTGTGTCGTACAGACAAACGGATAGATCGACGAACATGGCAAATATATAAAGGTTTCCAGTTGGCTAGAAAATTGTAAAAACTGACTTATTTTGCAACCTGGGCATTCCAATATTACTAACAATTTGGAAACTCTCTGAAATTCCTGGCTTCTAAATATACTAAAATTATAAATCAATCAATTAAATACCTACTGTTTAGTAACCCTGGCGCCAAACTATATAGTTCAATTTATATTTTTAACTTAATGGAAAGGTGTTTGACCTAGTATACATTAAATTAAATAATACTTTATTACATTTCCCATAATTTAATATATAAATCGTAATAGTTTATTATTCGATTGACAGTGGTGATTATGAAGATACAGTACCATAAAGTGATCAAGCATTAATTCCTGCGAAAATTATATTAAATATGTACAGGGTATTCAGAAATGATGACGATAAATTTTAACGTATGATTCTACATAACAAAATATGAAGAAAAGCTTATCTAAACATAGGTCCGCAAATGCTTCCATAGGGAGCTACAGAACCTTGAAGATGGTGTCATGAAAGTAGTATTTGTAGTTTGAAGCCCACCCACATATAAGAAGAATCATTGATATACTTTTGTAACTTCTTGTGTGGCTTAATTATGAGTAGATCAACAACTTTTACCGTGCTGTCACGGGAGCGATGACTTCAATGTGTCGGACTGGAAAATCGAAAAATGTATTGATCGGACAATGTCATTGGTGGTTTTTATATATTTTTATCAAACAATTCTGAAAAAATTAGTTTGTTATCAGTAAATCTCCAAAATTAATCATTTCGTCATATTGAGAGTGGGAACGCCCTTTATAAATCACAATTTTTATCGGACAATTTTTTTTCACGCTTTTTGTTCAATAATCTTACGCCTATAGTTGGAAAAAATTTATATTTATAAATTTTCTTACGACGGGAAACCGACGTGTTACGGAAAAAATTGGAAAGCCAATAAACCGATTAAGAAAGTTTTCGCAGAGGAAAAAGTTGTCGGTCTACTCATAATTAAGCCACACAAGAAGTAACAAAGTGTATCAATGATTCTTCTTATATGTGCGCGGGCTCTAAGACTATTATTTAATTTATTAAAATCTACTTACAGTAAAAAAATGTACTTTTGGGTATAAGTGTGATTAGAGGTCACTTTTTAAAAATATCAGGGTGATCCGTATTGCAAGCAGGGGCGTAAAAACCAAGGGGTGGGTTAGATATTTATGGTCATATTTTTTTCCGCCGAGTGTATTTTCGCTCTTTTATAGATAAATTATGTTTTTTTTAGTATTTTTGCCTAAAAAAGGTCCTCTAGACATAAGGTCGCATAGTCGATCATTTCCGAGATAAACGGACTTAAGAGGACGACTGCATTTCGTATATGCAGTAAACAAGCTATGCAATAAAAATAAGAAGGTGGTTGAGAGCTATTTTAAAATATAGTTATACTTTTACACCCTTTACTAGGAAAACTGGTACCTGGTACATTTGATACATTCTTAAATTCACCTCTGGATTCTACCAATAGTTTAAAAAACACCTAAAAATGTGACGCGTGGTTGGCTTAATTCAAATGCATTTGAGCTTGTCTAATACGCAATAAATATTGTCACTTTTCAAAGTATGTGTGTTTTCACTATTTAAAGATTTCGCTAAACTGAAACATGGATAATTATTCATTTTAACTAATGGCGCAAATGCGTTTTCTGTAAGGAAAACGAAATGGAAACTCTCGCGAAGCGCGATTATATCAAGAAATGTCCTTTCTTTAGTTTGTTGCCTAGAAGACTGTGAAAAAGAACTAAGTAGATGGCTTAACTGGTAGACGATGTACCATTCGAACAGTCGGAACTCAAGAGAGCGGTCTTGTACGTAATCCAGGGATAAGCACCTGGAGGCTGGCTACGCAGGAAGGTATTCCAAAGAGCTCGATTTTAGAAATTCTGCGTGAACAATGTCTCTACCCGTACCACATTCAAAGATTTCAAGCTCTAAAGCCCGAAGATTTTAAACCAGAATGCAATTTCGTGGAAGGTTAAGACAAAAATGACATGGAGATCCCAACGTTATATGTAAAATATTTTTCACTGATGAGGCCGGATTTTCTTGAGACGGAATTATATATAATCATAACAATCACAGATGGTAGTAGAAAATCCGTATGCCATTTTTAAATCAAGGCACCAAGAAAAACTATAAATGTCTGGTCGGGAATATTTGGGGACTATGTAATAGAGCCCTACATTTTTCAAATTCATTAAGACGGAGAATTATACTTGGAGTTTCTAAAAATGTGTTACAAGACCTGCTTGATAACATGTCTTGTGCATCTAAAGACGGATATATACTGGGTATCCCATTTTCGACAATTTTAGGGCTATTGGAGTTATTATAAAAGATATAGTGTTGCGGTTTTCACTTTCTTTCTCACTTTTTAATGAAACGAAAGATTCTGGTGTGAAATCTGTCATGGCTCTTTTAGTTTTTAATTTACAGGGTGATTTTGAAAATCTTCGTTTTTTAGGCACATCTTGTATTTCCGTTATGCATTAATTTATCAAAAATATAAAAACTCATGTAAAAACTGAGTTTTTACGTAGAGTTCAGTGGCGTAAAAAGTTTCGTTCTTGAGATATTAACCAAACTTATGATTTTTAAAGAGGACACCCTATATATTATTTTAGATATTGATTAAGTATAATTCTGGCTTTTAAAAATATGTAATGTGTTTATTTATTTTGAAAAACAAGGTCAGAATTCGATATTTTCAATAATTTACTTAATTTCGATCATGGGCCATGGCCAATTTATAAGAAACAAATGAAAAATTTTAATAGTAATAATTATACCAAAAATTGGAAAGTTTGAAAGGTAATTTTAATATTTTTTCTATATTTTCAATTGTAAACAATTATTATTACATTTTCATTTAAAACAACACTGTTGTCATAAAGCCAGAATATTGAAATTTGATTGCAAATTAACAAGAACAACATTATTTCGTAAAAGTAAAGTAACAAAAAGAAACACTGAAACTAAAACGATCGCCAGCTAAGAGAAGTTATCCTAATGATAACGCTTTAAATACATTACCTATTAAAATATAATTCAGAAGCTTCTTGGGGACTTTCATTGCTTTGTATAAAACATACTACCATATCACACTTTTCATAATTATCATAAACGGCCATTGTAAATGCAAAATAAAGAAAAAGTAAAATAAAAACACCTACATAATAAATATGTTTCATAAATAATAATCTGACAAAATTGTGAAATTTGGACATCTGCCTTTTGTTTCTTATAAACTGGCAATGGCCAATTGTTACAAATAAAGTAAATTATTGCAAATATCGATTTTTGACCTTATTTTTCAAAATAAAATAAACACATTACATATCCTTGAAAAGCCTAAATTGTACTTAATCAATATCTAAAATAATATATCGTCTTATTCAATAAATTATAAGTTTTGGAAAAAACTGACTACGCCACTGAACTCTACGTAAAAAACTCTATAAAAATAATTTTTTGCTTTTCTGATAAATTAACGCATAACGGAAATACGAGACGTAGATTAAAAACTAAGAGAACCATGAAAAATTTGACACCGGAATTTTTCGTTTCGTTAAAAATAGGGCACTAAAGTAAAACAACACTATATCTTTGATAATAACTCCAATATCCCCTAAAAGTGGCAAAAATGGGGCACCCCCGTACTTCAAGACGGGATTTCACCACATTTCAGTTTTAATATGAAGGTAGATTTAAAAAAGTTTCTTCAGATAAATTGATAGGACGAGGGGGTCCTGTTAGTTGGCCACCTCGTTTTCCAGATTTAAATCCATGAGATTTTTTTTATGATGTTGCTTAAAAGCCTTAGATACGAAGTACCAGTTTACAGTGTTGAAGAACTAGAGCATCGAGTGTTTGCTGGTTGTGAAGTTGTAAGAAATAAACCTGATATTTTTAGAAAAGTTAGAAGATCTATGAGAATACAAGTTCAAGGATATATTGAAATGAACGTAAATCATTTTCAACACCTTCTATAATACTTGTAATAATAAAAGAAAAGGATTTATAAATTTAGGTGCAATGCTTTTTAATATTTTGTTATTGATTTGATCATAAATAAATAAATAACCTCCCACTGGTATGAATATAGGTTACCTGAGAACTTTGAAAAGTGATCCCTAATAACAGTAACTTAGACCTAAAAGTGCATTTCTGTATTATAAATAGATCCTGAGAGATTAAATAAAAGCAACTTTTATGACACATTCTTCTAGGTAAGGGTTTCAAGGACCTATGTTTATATGAAATTTTTTCATAATTTTTTATGTAGTATCATACCTTAAAATTTATCATCATCATTTTCGCACACCCTGTACAATATCTGATTTATTCAGGCCATCGTGCTTATTCTAGTTGTATTAGCGTGCAGGTGTGCGAAACCGTGAGTGGTTCAAGAGACAGGGTGTGATGCGTTTTACGTAGGAGGGGCGCAGGTCGTGCTCTACGGATCTACTTTGATTACAGCAGCGGAACCTCGGTCAGTGGATATTTCTCGTGCAGACAGTCATCGGTCAAATGCTCAGCGCAGGGGTATTGGTTTGACGGTACCTACTTATATTCGGGATATCCCTGCTCTCTGAACTGATCAACGGTTTGACTGCCTGAAGGTCGAAACATCCACTTGGTGGTTGGTTCTCGGGCGCCACCCTCGGGATTCATGTGGTCGAGGGCCCACTTATGTACCAGGCAGCTTGTTACAGTGGAGAAACGGCAAGCCAGGGGTCAATTGCGCGTATTAGTGCTGGCTGCCAATTGTTACCTGTAATGTTAAAAATGGGACTAGGTAATGAAACAAACGGTTATAAAACATCCTGTATCCTGTATTCCATACTTATATACAGATATGGCCTAAAACTAACTTACAACCTAAGATGGACAATAATATAAACAATTAAATGGTCTGGAGGGCAAGAGTATGTTATGAGAGCTGTTCACGGTAGCTCGTACTCGTCAGTAGCGCTGAAGACGGTAATCCGGCGGTATCATTCGCGACGCTATTTACGTTATCTCGTACTACACGGTTGCGATGCTATTCACGACGATTCGTACGAAAATTATCGCGTTTCGTATTTAAAATCCGCGGACGCTGTTTACGGCGCTTCGTACTAAAATTCGACCGACGGCGGTATAATACGCGGTATGTAACAATAACCCTGCATCGATCGGCGATAGGCGGCGTCTCTACAGGCGGCGGCGATAAACGTCGAGGCGACAGTTGTTAAGCGCCCTTATCAGCGGACATCAGAGGGCACCTGGCGGTAAAACACATTCCTGATTAATATGGAAACATAAACAAAAACTGATGGCATTTAGTGTGTTTGTGTGTATCGGTGACGGTAGGAAGGAACGAAAAGAACTGACGCTGTCCGTTCTTGTAAGGGTCCTCGATAGCGTCAGCAGGATGGAACGACATTGCCCGTACTTATAGGGGTCCTCGACAATGTCGACCAATAGCGGTAGGAAAGGAACCGACACTGCCCGTACTTATAAGGGTCCTGGACAGTGACGGAAGGATGACACAACATTGCCCGTTCTTACAAGGGTCCTCGGCAATGCTGGCCATAAGCGGGGTAGGATGTAAGGATGGAAGTGTATGGTGAAACACCATATACACACAAGCCAAGCCTCACCTACATTGCTAGACCAGGAAAGCGCGGTCCGGCAGGCGACTCAGTCCAGTCCGTTTGGACTGTTGACCCGGGTGGAGGACGCGCAGTTATCAGAGAAATAATGGTTTGCTCGAGCTTAAATAGACGGCCCGAGCTCCCACTACGCTGACGAATCACGGTGTGTGGTTATCGCGCATACAATTCTGCTGTATACGGCGTGCGATTACTATGGTCGGACGCTCTGAAAAATCATCGGAAAATCGTATTTCCCGGCATGGGGCGGCAAATCTAATGATATACCGGTAATATTGAAACTTAAAGCAATCTTTTCCCGCAAGAATTAATGTTGTATGGATGTATAGTAAATAAATTAAATCGCGGCGAACATACTTATGCCCAAAAATATAGTAATTTCGTTACAAGGGAGAGAAAAAATAAGTGATTTCTTTCTATCGTGTATTAGGATTATCAACAAAATAAATGTAATAAAATATTATTGTTGTCAAACTAGTTGTGCCCAACATGGCGACGAGTACACTAAAGTCATTTTTGGTTTGAAAGCTCAGTTTGAATCTGTTATCCATCTTATTTGAGATATGCGTGCTAACAACGCAGTTACAAGAAATCTAGTTTGGTTTTGTGAAAAGTTGTCAGTGTCAACAAAAACAGATTTAACAAATTTACACACTGTATTATCATAAACATCAATAAGCACGCTTGGTTTTCATTAAAATAAACCGATGTTCTGAAATAAATCTTACCTTTTTCTTTATCAAATATTCATCAAGGGACTTTCGAATATGTTTAAGCGAATTCTTTTATTCGCAGAAACGTCCACCGATCGACATTTTATCCTTATTTAGGTAATGTATTTGGAAAAAGCTGGACTACAGCTATTAATCCACCGGTGGTTGTTTTCGTCGCTCGGCGCCGAGGAATAAAAGAACACGCTATTTTTTAAACGCAGCCTTTCGTGTTTTTTACTATCTGCCACTAAATTTTAAGGACACGCGAAGCAAAATTATTTCACACAATTAAATATTAATAAATGTTTTGTGATAAAATCGATATTTGGGTGTGCCGGGGTAAATTTAAATCTTTCATTTTTTGAGACTGATGATTATGGAAATAGAGAACCTAAAAAATACAATAGAAATTATAATAATAGACTACAGTCAGATGCAGTTTGAGCCATTTACCACCGAGGAAATCTCAGGAATAACTAAGGAATTCCTTAACTGGAAAGCTCCAGGTCTCGATCGGGCCCAGAACTACTGGCTCAAGAAATTCTGATGTATGAACCATCAACTGGCTAAACTTATTAATGATGCTTTTATTAAGGTATTACGTATCTCTTGCCAAAGGGCCAACATAACACACATGACCTACGTTTGTTTGAAAGTTGTAGACAATGTTGAAGATTGACTAAAATGTGGTCAGACTTGCATTGTCTTTATTTTTATTTTTACGACGTAGAAATAAAAATAAAGACAATGCAAGTCCGACCACATTTTAGTCACACATGACCTAGCTAAGTATAGGCCAGTCACCTGCCTTTTCACATTATATAAGGTAATCACCGCTTGCTTGACATAACGCATCTATGCACATTGTGAACAAAATAACACCATCGCAACCCAACAGAAAGGATGCACCAGGGGAGCAATGGGATGCAAGGAGCAATTAATTATTAACTCCGTCATATGTGACCAAGTCTGTACCAACCGAATAAACCTCTTTGTCGTCTACGTGGACTCAGTGTCATGTGAGTGGCTCACAACTATATTGAGAATGTATAGGGTTGATATTAATTTTGTTTCCTTTTTAGAATGCATCATGTCAACCTGCAGAACTAGGGTTCAATTGCAAGTGCCATCCAACGATACTATCGAAATTAAGACAACCCCAATACGAAAGGGAATATTTCAGGGCGATTCACTAAGTCCATTGTGATTTTACCTTGCAGTGAACCCACTTTCACACCGTTTGAACTCTACCAGAATACATACAAATATGGTATGAAACAGGTTAAAAAAATTGACCATTATGTTGTCAAGGCCGAATTGATAACCGAATTTGTCAGGAGAGTAAGGCAGGTATTACGAATTAGCCTAAATAGTAGAAATTTGTTTAAGGCGCTCAACACGTACGCATGCTCTGCACTTAGCTACTCTTCTAGAATTGTGGAATGGAACAGGATGTACATCGAAAATCTGACAAGAAAAATAAGAATACTCTTAACAAAAGCACACAAACACCATCCTCGTAGTGCTATTGAACGTACAACGCTTCCAAGACACCAAAGAGGAAGAGGATTGGTGGATATTGGTAAGCGGCTCGATTAACAAATAAGACTTATGTTCATATTTCAACAGGTTAGCGGACTCTTCCATACTACATCGAGCAATATGCTAGGCAGACGATTCAACGCCGCTACAGCTGAGGGAATGGGATACAGTTACAAGCTTGGTTATGGAAGCCACTTCATGGACGGCATCCAAATGAGGTCAATCAGGACAATGTCGACAACTAAGCATTGAACTACTGGTGGATTTAAGTACAGATGTTTCCGGAAACGGAGGACTTTTTGTTAGCTGTCCAAGACCAGGTTATTCTAACAAAAAATTGTCAGACATCGCTCAACAGAAAACGACCAATGTAGATATGGCTGTTAAACATTAGAGATAATCCAGCACATAACTGGACGATGCCAAGCGTTTGCCGCATCCAAGTATAAGGAAAGACATGACAGCCGTAAAGATACTCCACCAAGAGTTAGCAGATAAGTTAAATCTATTGCAGGGAAGAAAAGTGCCTTACTACAAATACAACCCGGAGCCTATTCCTAACAACAACAACCTAAGGCCAAAATACAATAAGAATATCGCCAAATACAGGGATCTGGAAGTGCATATTCGAAGACAATGGATAATAAACATCGTCCACATGATTCTCATAATTTTATCAACAACTGAAGTGATATCAAAGAACCTCCTGCAGGACATCAAGGGACTGGGCCTTAGTGTCCATCTATATAAACCGATTCCGAAAGCACTTCTTCTTACAACTGCAGCAGACCACGTCACCTAGGATCCGATAACACGGGAAGGGTCTCCACAGAGTTCCATACTTTTGATATCTTTGTATATCTGGTATGAGTCAATATCCCCTGGAGGGTGTGCAAACCCGTTTGGCTTGAAAACCTATAATAATAATAATAACCTTTTTGCCACCTACGTGGACTACCAAAAAGCCTAGCTATACTAAGAATATAGTCGATGCACATATGGGGTGTTTTTAGAACACACACATACATAGGATCCGAATACAAATACCTTTCAGCAACAACATCGAGATAGACACAATCCCAAATGAAGGGGAATATTTCATTCATTAAGCCCATTATGGTTCTGCCTTACCATGAACCCTGTATCACGCCATTTAAAATCTACCAGGGGCGGCTTCAGTAATAAGAACGATCGTGAGATGACAAGGTTAAATCATCTTTTGTATATTGATGATCTTAAATTGATGGTAGCCACCAGAAATCAGATGGAGCAAATGTTTGAAATTGTGGAGGAGTTCTCCGTGGTTATAGGAATGTTATTCAACTTTGATAAATGTCGTATTTTAAACACAACTAGAGGAAATATACAACTGGGGGCATAAGACGAGTGAGGCAGGTACTGCGAATCAATCTGAATCGTAAAAATATATTTAAGTTACTCTTTTGAACACTGAATCAGTGTTCTGATCACGCGCAGTAAAGACCCCTGAAGATGCCTCGTGCAATCGTAGGCGAAACGTTGGATAATAATTCCAATTTGACACGATCTAAACCCAAGAACCATGATTTTCAACTTGACCAAAGCCGTGAAAGCTTTTGTTCTTTATCTTTCTCTGCAAGGAAGATTCTTCACCATTTGTGTGTGGTTGTGTGCGGAAGTTACCGCCCCCGTTGCAACATTTTACTTATCTAGAAATAAAACTATTCATATTTATTTATCAATTATATTAATTCATACTGGAACTAGAACGCTTTAAAATTTAAACCTTTTTATTGAATCTGAATGTTGAAGCCCTATTTTCCAAGAAATATCTAAAATTTTGCATACCTGTTTCTCTCCAATACTGTTTCGGTAATGTGCATTTCTGCGCTCAAGTAATTTAGGAATATTACCCCATAAATATTTCACGACAAAATAAGTATAAGCTACCCCGTATTTGCGATCGATCCCTCTCGACTTTTGATCTATTTTGATGTATTTCTATTTGGATGGGATCCCGAGTGGGCTCTTAATATTTTATTGATAGGAAAAATGGTATAGGTTTCTTGTTCAAAGGGGCAATTTTTGGCATACCTGAAAAATATACAGAATGAGCGCTAGGGATTAAAATGTTTGGAGAAGTAATGTTAAAAAGAGTTTTATTATTTACCTAGATCGCTGATATCGCGAGTTCGTTAATAGAGATGAAAGTTTTGAGGTAAATTCAGCATGAAACAATATACAGCTACTTGTTTGTTGGGTATGTTTTATTTGTAATAGATTATTTTTCGTTCTTTTTTCCTTGAAATTGTTAATTCACCTATACCAACTATTAAATTATAAATATTTATATATATATATATATATATATATATATATATATATATATATATATATATATTATTTATTTCTTGGACCTTTATTAAAATATTTTTTATTTGTTTGTTTTTCCTAGGATTATGGTCCGTTCAAAAATGGAATTAAAATGTAATGGTGGTGTTGTATTTTCTGTATATTACATTTTTTTTTAAAACATTAACGTTTCGATAATTTTTTTTACCTTTGTCAGAATGTGTGTAGCTTGAACAATGATTCAGGAACAACACTGCACTTACATGTACAGATTCATCGAGTTCAAGATGACCGCGTGTGTCATCTTGAAGTTAAGATGGTACCATGCCTGCAGTAATCCAAGAAACCGATCCCGAGGGAGAGTTATACTTCTTAGTGACAAAAATCGTATCCAAATGAACTGAGAAAATACCCAAAAAATTATCATATGCCAGATTTGCTGAACTTGAACCATATACTGGTGACCAGTCAACATTTTCAAGCTCCTGTCTAAAATGTTGCACCTTGTTCTTTGTAAAAATTCTTTTAAATATATAGTTACGATCTTTCTAATGATATTCTCAATACATATAACTTGTGCCTTATGATCCGAAAGTGCAGTATTAATCACATAGCTTTGGAAACCCCTATCTGAATTATAGAAAATATTATCAATAAGTGTTGAAGTATTATCGGTTGTGCGGTTTGCCTCAAAAATACTTTGAGAAAGATTATAAACATTCATTAGGTCTAAAAATCTCTTTGTGAATTCATTCTTTATAAATAAATTTATATTAAAATCTCCGCCAATAACTACTCTAAACCCCAAAAATTTTGCAAATATAAGATTTAATACCTGTTCTAATGTCTCTAAGAATATTTCGAGTATGCCAAGACCCCTTCTATAAATACATAAAATAATAACCTTAAATTGTTTATTCACTGCACATGCGAGTTCAATCACACCATCTACGCTCTTTCCACAAATTGTAGTTTCATTTTTAAAGTTAAGTTCATCTTCAGCATAGACACACGCCCCCCCATGTTCCATCTGGGTTCGGGAAAAACAGGATACCAATTTATAGCCCTGTATCGTTAGACATGAACTTTCTTCTGGTCTCATCCAGTGTTCAGTGAACAGCAATAAATGGGGTTTGTTTGTAAGACCATCGATCATACATTCAACCTCTAATGTTTTATTTCGAAGTGATTGAATATTCTGGTGCATAATATAAATCTTATCCTTATATTCGATATTATGTTGATCGCTGACACTATCTATCCTATTTGATTGCTACTTTTCTTCAGCATAATACTCAATTTTAGATCTTTCCAGCTTTACCAGATGTAGGACATGCCATGCTGTATGCAGAGTGATCTGTATCCAACTTTAACTTATATTTTTCATTGCTCAATTTGCAGTTTATATAAGTTTGCTTATTGCTTGTACATTCTTTAGATTCATGTTTATTGCTACAGCATTTGCCACATGATTTATCTTCATTACACTCCTTTGAAGTATGTCCATATTTATTACAATTGTAACACCTAAAAACTCCTACATACTCAAAACAGCGACAAGATTTACACCCTATGAAAATTCTGGAGTCAGACCCGGTTCGAATGCTATTAAATGTTACTGGATCACATTGAATTATAGCAAGGAAGGTTTTTAACATTCTTTTGATAACCATCACCTTCAACTCACTGTCCCTTCTGAAAATGTCCGCATTTTGTGACTTTAGTGTTTTCACAAGATCCTCTTCAGTATATTGCTCTTCAATACCAACGATTTTTATTTGTGGATTTTTCTTACTTGGTACAGTAGTAGAGAAGTGTTGGCTTAGTTTTTTATCAATATTTTCCTTGAGCTTATGAGCCTCCTTACCGTCTCTGCATTTGACTATTACTGCGCCATCTTTAGCCTCTTTTAAACCTTTAATGCCGACACCCAACTGCGAAAGGTCTAGTTTTTGCTTCAAATGTTGTTTTGTTTCCCTGCTTTCACATTGTTTGGTAGGTTTTACTATTACTACACTCTCCTTTAGCGCTCTTGCGTAGCTCTTCGCAATGCCATTAACCTTCATATATATATATATATATATATATATATATATATATATATATATATATATATATATATATATATACAGTGCCTTCATTTCAAAACGAACCATCCTTAATAACTTTGTTAAATAGAAAAATTTAAAAAAAAGAAAAAACACGTCAATTTAGATATACAGGGGGAAGTTTAATTTTGCATTTGTTAAAAGTCTGTCAATCACCTCCTCAACTCCAGCTAACCTCACTTTGATATGTCAAATGGGAACCCCCACCTTGTGACACATCATTGTAAGCAGCATAAAATTGTCTATCCAACCGTATAAAAAAAAATAAATCGGTTGACGTACAAGCGAACAGTGTGCAAAAATGTCTTGTAATAATGCATAATATATCGGCCTCGAACTTTAGTATGTCAAATGATTACCCTATAGTGTTATACATCATTTTAAAGGGCATACTATCTCCTATTTAGCCAATAAAAAAAAACAAAATCTGTTGATGTACAAGCGAATAGTAAGAAAAGATGTGTGGTAATAATAGACACCTTATCACATTAAACTTTATTATGTCAAATGGCTACTTCATAGAGTAAAATATTATTTTAAATTTAAAATAAATATTTTTTTAAAATAATAAACAGTTAAAATATTTGCGAGAAAAAAACTAAGCCTGTTTTAAAATTCATCGCAAAATTCATTGCAGTCTAATCAATCTAGTGTATTTATTTCAATGATATTTTTTGCGGTACCTGATAGGTACAAAAAATCACTGCAATAAATAAAATTTTTAAGATCTTTAAACACCAGTTGTTTATTATTGTTAAAATTGTCATTGTGACGCCTAGTTGAAACGTGAATATAAATGGTGTATACGCTAGCCGAAAGAATAGAAATAATTTTTCTCTATGGAGCTGAAGATCGGTGCGCTCGTAGAACCGCCAGAGCATTTAACGAGAGGCATCAAGACAAAAACGTGGGCCATAAATATGTACTCGAATTGGTAAGAAAGTTTGAAGAAACGGGATCCGTTTGTAATAAAAAATATATTGAGAAAAGGGTTGTAGATGAAGCATGCCAAATCGAGGTACTAGGACAGTTTGCAATAGATCCAACTTTATCCATCTCAAAGGTCGCAGATTTAACCAACATTTCTGCTGGCTCTGTGCATAAAGTTTTAAAACAAAATAAGTTTTTTCCCTACAAAATTCAAATTCTTCAACAACTCGGAGAAGACGATTTTGATAGGAGAATTCAATTTTGCGAATTAATGTACCAACGAATTGACGAGGACCCCCATTTACCTAAGAATATCTGCTTTAGTGATGAATCAACTTTTTTTCTAAATGGACTGGTTAACAGACATAACTGCAGATACTGGGATAATGAAAATCCGCACCTTTTCCGAGAAGGGCATACTCAACATCCCGAAAAAATTAACGTGTGGGCAGGAATTTATGGCAATGAAATCATCGGGCCATTTTTTTTGGAAGATAATTTAACTGGGCAAATTTATTTAAACCTTTTAGAAAACACAATATACCCTGCCATTGTGCAATCTTTAGAAAATCAAGTGGATGAAAATGCTGTTATGGTACTAAATGAAAATAATTTGCATTTCCAGCAAGATGGAGCTCCCCCGTACTACGCTTTGGCAATTCGAGAGTGGCTTGATGAACATTTTCCAGGGACGTGGATTGGCAGACGTGGTGCAATTGAATGGCCAGCACGGTCTCCAGACCTAACCCCTCTAGACTTTTTTCTTTGGGGGTATTTAAAAAGCAAGGTTTATAAAACCCCACCTGAAAATATTGACGATTTAAAAGATCGAATTGTTCGGGAATGTAGAGGAATTAGCAGAGAAACCCTTGCCAATGTTCGTGGGGAATTTCAAAATAGGCTTTTTTATTGTCTCGCTAATAACGGCGCACATTTTGAACATTTAATAAAATAATTTTCTTCAACTGAATAAAACTGAATAAACTGCTTATATTTAACACACATTTTTGCATCCTAATTGCCTATAACGTCTATTAACTTAATTTTTTTTGACATCGTTGGATAGCAGATCGTACGTCCTTTAAAATGATGTATCACACTATAGGGTAATCATTTGACATACCAAAGTTCGAGGCCGATATATTATGCATTATTACAAGACATTTTTGCACACTATTCGCTTGTACGTCAACCGATTTAATTTTTTTTTATTCGGTTGGATAGACAATTTTATGCTGCTTACAATGATGTGTCACAAGGTGGGGGTTCCCATTTGACATATCAAAGTGAGGTTAGCTGGAGTTGAGGAGGTGATTGACAGACTTTTAACAAATGCAAAATTAAACTTCCCCCTGTATATCTAAATTGACGTGTTTTTTCTTTTTTTTAAATTTTTCTATTTAAGAAAGTTATTAAGGATGGTTCGTTTTGAAATGAAGGCACTGTATATATATATATATATATATATATATATATATATATATATATATATATATATATATATATATATATATATATATATACAGGGTGTCCAAGATAAGGATCCTAAGCATGGGGATCTCGGAAACAGTTGGAGATACGAGGTCGGTTAAATTAGAGAAAAGTTGCGCAATTTAGTGCTAAATTAAACGCAGTTAAAAAAATTTAAAAATTTCAAACAGTTCCGGAGATTTCCGGAAAAAAACGAAATTTGGCAAAATCGTTTTTAATTTTTGCAGGCTTTATTTAAAGAGATATCAGAAAATAAAAGGTAGATTCTCATTGCCACTTTTTATTTTTTATAATATGGTCTAAACAAAATTTAAATCCGACGTTTCGTTTCTGAGATACCATCATGAACTTTCATTTTTTATATGGAACAAAAAAAAGTATCCCATGTATTTGATAGCATTTTTTATTACAAATTCAACGATGTATCACCCTTGCATATCGAATACGTAGTTCAAGTACTTTCCATAAGAGCTCCATGAGAGCGAGAGAGAAAGGTATATCAGTTTTATAAAAGCCAATGAACTACACACTTGATATGCAAGTGTGATACACCGTTGAATTTGTAATAAAAAATGCTATCAAATACATGGGATACTTTTTTTTGTTCCATATAAAAAATGAAAGTTCATGATGGTATCTCAGAAACGAAACGTCGGATTTAAATTTTGTTTAGACCAAATTATAAAAAATAAAAACTGGCAAGAAGAATCTACCTTTTATTTTTTGATATATCTTTAAATAAAGCCTACAAAAATTAAAAACGATTTTGCCAAAATTCGGTTTTTTCCGGAAATCTCCGGAAGTATTTTGAATTTTTAAAATTTTTAAATTGCGTTTAATTTAGCACTAAATTGCGCAACTTTTCTCTAATTTAACCGACCTCGTATCTCCAACTGTTTCCGAGATCCCCATGGTTAGGATCCTTATCTTGGACACCCTGTATATATATATATATATATATATATATATATATATATATATAAATGTATGGTAACTCCTTTGGATTAGGTTTCAAGATTAATACTACTATTCTGGGCTTGACGTTTCGCCCAACGTAGTCGGCTTTTTCAAAAGTATAATCTGAAATAAAAGAAAAATACAACTAACATGGTCACAAACGCACACTCACATGACTTAGAATTAACACTCAAACGATACAATATTAACAAAAAATATCAATTTATAAAATAATGTGAATTAAAAATCAAAAATTAAAATTAAAAATTAAAAATTGATCTCATATACGCATCTCCATTTACTTTGCTCAAGTTTCTTAGTGAAATATTTGACGATTCCTTCAGTTACTATCAACTTAATATTTTTTTATTTGGTAACCTTTTTACTCAGTTATAAATAAATGTTATCAATGTCAACTATACAGTGTGTTGCAAAACAATAAAGGCTACAATAGATGGTTTAGTTTATTAGGTTAAAATATATTTGGCTCAGGTTTTTGATATCTTGCTTGTCATTGATTGCTTGTTTTTCTTTTTTTATATGTAGCATTTCCTTTATTTGAAGTTTATGGTAGTTTCTTTCCTGGGTTTAAATTTTTGTGTTTGAAAAATCAAATTCATGTTTAAAATTTGTCTCATGTTTGTGTACGCTGATCTTTTGGGATTTCCGATGATGTGATTGATAGTTGAGGTAGCGTCCCGACTGTGTATCTTTTGTGTACCACATCGTCTCAATCTTTTTATTTTCATAATTTCGAAATAGTTAAGCACAGAATAGTAGTATTAATCTTGAAACCTAATTCAAAGGAGTTACCACACATTTATATAGAAAGATGGTTTAAGAAAAAAATTTTTAGCAAATTAAATGTATATATATACAGGGTGATTCAAAAATCGATCACGAAACTTAAGGGGGTGATTCTACTTGACAAAATAAGGGTAGAGCTTCATATAATTTTTTTTCAAAATGTCATTCGTTTTCGAGTTACAAGCCGTCCAAGTTCAAGTTTTTATTTTTTGTTTTTTGAATTACTCGCTTACAGGAAAACCGATTTGACTAATATTTGAAAGATAGGCTAAGTCTTCTGCGCTTCATCATTTTAGTAACAATTCACATTGATTGTTTGCCGCTAGAGGGCACTTTACCTACATTGAAAATTGTTTTTTTGTCATAATTTTTTAGTGTTGACAGCTACAGTAGTTTTTGGCATAATTTCTGAAAGACTGATGCCAGGCCTTTAAAAAAGGTGCTCTTTATTTACATCGCTAAACCCAACGGTTTAGACGTAAATCACCCTTAAAAATTAAGTGGTAAATTTACTTTTCTCATTTCATTACCACCAGCTACCAGGTAAATAGCTATCAAAGTATACTAGAGCTGTCAGTTTAACATCAAATAAATTCGCTTTTTAAACTATTTAATTTATAATCTTAAAATAACTAATAATGGCTAATCACCAATATTCAAATATCGAATATTGTGATATCCATTTTTGTTATGGAAAAGCAAATGGTAATGCAGAGTTGGCAAGAAGATATTATATGGAGAGTTATCCGGAAAGAAATATCCCTCATGCTCAAACATTTTCCAGTGTGCACAGGAGGCTTGCGGAATGTGGTTCCTTTAAAAGTTATAATGGAAATAGGGGAAGACCTAGAACTGCTAGAAACGTGCAACAAGAAGAAAGAGTGCTTGAAATTATTGAAGATAATCCAGGTATTAGTACTAGAAAAATTGGGAATGAAGTGCGGCTCTGTCAGGCTAGTTCATGGAGGATACTAAGAGAAGAACAACTCTACCCGTTTCATTCAAAAAAGGTGCAGGCTCTTTATGACGATGATCGGCCGAGACGGTTGGAAATGTGCAATCAGATCCTAGCTAAGTATGAACACGATAATCGATTAATTGGCGTCATATTATTCACTGACGAAGCTGGTTTCACTCGTGATGGCATAACAAATCTACACAATATCCACACATATGCTTACGAGAACCCAAACAATGTGGTAGAAACGAAACATAAGCGTAGATTTTCACTAAATGTGTGGGCAGGGATAATAGGAGATTACCTTATTGGTCCTCATTTCTTTGATGGCCCATTAACTGGTGACGTATACTTAGATTTTATCCAAAATCGTCTCCCATTGTATCTGGAAGATGTGAAATTGGAAGTGACATTTTGAAAAAAAATTATATGAAGCTCTACCCTTATTTTGTCAAGTAGAATCACCCCGATTTTTGAATCACCCTGTATATATATATATATATATATATATATATATATATATATATATATATAGTAATCAATTAATGTTTAGTTTCATACTTAGCTATAGGTTGTTAAATATCCCGATGTGATAGACGGGTTGAATTTGCAAACAACCAAAACGTTGTAACAAATAAACCAAAATATGGCAACCGTGTTTTTAAATATCTGGTTTTAAATATAAAAAAGAAATGCTGACATTTATCTTTCCATGTAAGAAAAACCATCGAAAATTTTGAGCCCTTTATTTAAAGGGACTCAAATGAAGCACGTAATTCATTTTACTGCAGTCCGTTGTTATTTCCACTACGTAATTCGATAAATGGTCTCATTTTCTCCTTTTTGTTCGTTCGCATCAGAGAGGATTATCTAGTGTTGGTATATATGTCAGACAATAATCGAGAAAAACTGTTATGTTTTATGTTCACTGTTCGTTAAATTCCGCTTATTACTGACCATGTCATGTGAAAGAAATATATATATATATATATATATATATATATATATATATATATATATATATATATATCTATACTTAAATTTTTTTTAAAACATTTTCAATAATACAATTTGTTCTTTCTTGGGTTTAGGTTTCCCTTTATTATTATAAATAATTTTCGGTAAAAATTTGCAAAGCGTGAAAAGCATGGAAATTATGTTGTTTTGAAAAAAATTTGATACTCACCCCCTATTTCGAGGTCCTAGAACACAATTCTGGCCTTGATTTTTCACTATTTTTCCTCACTTTCCCGGAAAACTCAAAAAAAGAAAAGCGTCACTACACAAAGCACTTTATTTTCAGTTAAAAACCGAATTTACGTATTTATTTTCAATGGAACTAGTTAAAAAATATTGTACGTAATATATTTCAATTATTTTTGCACAAAATTTAGCAAATCAATTTAGAAAAACTTATATTTTCAGTGAAAAATCAAAAACACATCTCGGAAACGTCATCGACGGTCAGAATCACGTAAAAAGGTGCAACGTCGCCAGATGTAAAATTTCTTCATAATATAAATTATAAGATTTGTCCATCTCAGTCAACAAACATAGTTTAATTTTTTTTAATATTCAGAAAAGTTTCTAAGTAAAAATATTCTTAACCCTTCAAAATTTTTGGTTTGTTTTGGTTAAGATAGGTTGGTTCAGGTTTAGCTTGATTTTGGTTAATTTGGAAAACAGAAACTAACCTGAACTAATCTAAATTAACCTAGATTTAAAGTTATAAACTTTAAAATTTACCCATTACAGTTAACAACATAGTTTAATGTTTGTAACGTATAAAAAGGGGTAAAATGAATCTTAACTTTCCAAAATTTTTGGTTAGTTCTGGTAAGTACAGGTTAACATTAGTCTTGGTTACTTTAAAAAACTGAAATTAACCTGAACTAACCTAAATTGAACTAACCTGAACTAACCTGAACTAACCTTAACTAACCTGAACTAACCTAAACTAACCTGAACTAACCTAAATTGACCTAGATTTATTAATTAAAAAATGTCATTGTCCAGCAGAGACCACGTGGAGGCGGGACAAGCTCTGTCACTTGACACTTTCTGCTAACGGACATAAGCAATATGATCAATTCATATTATCCATTTAAAACTACTGGTATTTGGAGGAAAACAAACAGAAGCAACTATAATCCTTAAAACCTTTAATATTTAGGGTCAAAATCGCACATCAAAGTACTGGTATTTGGAGGGAGACAAACAAAAGCAACTATAATCCTTAAAACCTTTATTATTTAGAGTCAAAATCGCACATCGAAGGCATAGACATAAGAGTAATTAATAGTACTTCAATAATCAAAGAAAAGGAAAACATTCTTTTTGGAACCTTTTTTTTCCAATTTAAACAGAAAGAGAAGAATATTTTAAGAAATCGTTTTTGCAATCTGGCAACATCCCCGATTTCAACAGTACGCCATCTTTAGCGTGCTATGCAAACTATTATTTGTGAGTGCCAACCGTTTTCTTTTGATTTTGTTGTGATTTTGGTCGTGGTAATTTTTCGGATTTTTTCAATAAAAAAAGTTCATATTTTTGAATTTTTGTATAATGCAGAAGCTTCTATCACTGCGAAATTCGTTGTTATAACAAAAGTTTAACGATTTAGTGAAAAAAATTGAACCTAAAGTCAAAGGTTTTCCCTGTTTTCCGCAAAATTCCAAAAATTATGGAAAACCGAGGTCAGAACCGTGTTCTACGAGCTCGAAATAGGGGGTATGTATCAAAATTTTTTCAAAAAAACGTCATTTTCCTATCATTTCACTCTTTACGAATTTTTTCCTAATTTTCCTTCTATGACAACGTTTAGCACAAAGACAATTTACATAGTAAAATACACTTAACAAATTTCAGGTGCATAACTTGAAGCAGCATATTTGCTTTTATGAAGAAAGCTGTAGAGAACTCCTCATAAAAATCACGACTGTGACTGCGTTACGTAAATGACATTCATTATCTGACGACATAGTGAAGAAAATCTCAAAAATTTTCTAAACCACATAAACAGTACACACCAAAAAATCAAATTCACTATGGAAATACACCAGGAAAGAAAACTACATTTTCTAGATATCCTACTGAAAAGAATAGAGGATGGTTTGCTTTCACACATTATCTACAGAAAACCCACTCACATCAACAGATACTTCAACGCCGATTCTTATCACCACCCCGCCCAAATTTGCCGTAGTGAAATCATTTGCGTTTCGATCTCAGGCGCTTACATATCAAGAAAATTACCACAAAGAAATAAACTTACTACAGAACGCCCTAACAAAAAATGGTTATAAAAAAGAACATATAGATAAGGCTCTAAAAAACAAACGCTTGGCCCCGAAAAATGGCGAAAGCCAAGAGGCTAGCTCCAAAGCTTTTGTTTTTTATGTCAGAGGCACTACAGACAAAATGACAAAAATTCTCAAAGGACACAACATGGAAACCATTTTCATCACATACCGTAAAGTAAAGGATATCCTGCCAACACCTAAAGAAAAAAACCCTCTAGAAAACCAAGGAGTATACGAAATTCTATGCAGAGAATGCAGCTCACCTTACGTAGGACAAATCAAACGTAAAATAAGTGCCAGGAGAGACGAACATAATATAAATACTATCAAGCAAAAAAACAATTATTTCTGCACTTACCCAACACTTGTAACATAGGACATAAGATAAATTTCTCAGGAACTCAGCTATCGAGATATGAAAACCTGTCCACAAAAGTTACAAGGGAAGCCATCAAAATTGCAAAGAGGCCCAACAACTTAAATAGCAGAGATGACAGTCAGCGATTGCCTAATACTTGGAAAAATTTACTTACGAAACATCAACCAGTATTAGGTAGTAAAGAAACGGATATTGTCTGCTTTAAACTAGATTTAACTCTAATTAGGGATAGAGAGGATCACAAAATCGATACTAAATGGTATACTAAAAAATTCGGTCTGTTCGTTACCTAAACTATAATTTAAATCACCCAAAAAGTCAAAAGAGCAGTGTGATAATAGGTCTAACTGATCGAGCCATTGCCTTAACCTCCGGAAAATATCACCATGAAACCATAAAAATGGTACAAATAACTCTTATAAACAAACACTTTCCAAAAAAAAGTATATCTAAAATAATAAAACAAAATTGTTCTATAGCAAAACAAAACAAAAAATAAAAACCGAGAAGAAAATAACAAGTATATTAGTATGTCTTATACAAGTGGTCTTTCAGAGAAAATAAAACATAATATAACTGTCACTTTGTTTAGCACTTTTTGTGTCAGACCACTGGTTCCATTCCATAAATAGTCGCCGGCAGAAGTCAATGAGAATATCTTTGTTTTTTAGTATATATCCAGTTTTTGGAAGGTTTTCTATATAATAGTCACTTGATCTCCACAGACTGATTTTCATTTCCATCTTTGTTTTATTAAAGTTCATATTCAGACTGACATTTTTTGACTCGTTATTTAATTACTAATTAGAATAACGTCACCAGCGAACCAAACGTGGTTGAGATAGTTAGCGTCGATGTTTATTCACAAATTCTCCTAGTTGCATTGTTTAAATAAGTTCTCTAGTTCTAAAATAAAGGGTTTAGGAGAGATAACATCATGCTAACGATCCCTTCTCGGCCAATGGACTTAACATGAAGCATGGAGTTATTGTATATAGCCTTGATGAATAGGAAGTACCGAGAATGTTCAATGCTATTAAAAAGGGCCATTTTTCTATCGTCTGGTAATCGCCCTAAACCATGGAATGGTTGGTGGAATGGTGGAACGTTTTATTATTAAAACGTTGTGAAATTTAGGAAGATAATACAAAAAAATAAAATTATCTGAGAAAGTGTGTCTTGTTTCATTATTAGAAAAAATATTTCTTTACTTTTCACCGTATCATAAGCAAATAATTCTTTTTCAATACGATACTTTCAAGATTTTTTTAATATATGGGTTTTATCGTCGATTATGGACCTACTTAATGCTGCTACTTGACATATTCAAAGAACGTAGATATAGAGAAATATTTCTTTGACTCGAAGTTAAAATGCCCTTAAACAAAAGCGGTTCGTCTCTATTAAGCATAACCATTTCCCGTACAGTAAGAAATTTTCCGATGATGTCAGATGATTTCATTGTGGAATTTCCAGAATCCCACTTTGGAAGTTTTCATAGACGTACTAGCCCCTCAAAAATATAGTGATTTATTACAGACAATTAAAATATTTTAAGAAAATTAAATATACTCTTGTCTCCAATAAAGGTAAAATAAACTTACCATATCAACATTTGTTTACCCTTTAAACTTCCAATACAGTTACCTTATCTAAAATTTGGCAGTATCTGCGACTTTTTGATGGTGTCACGAATTTCGATATTGTGATTGGCTGTTTTGCAGATCCATAATGGTTAAACAGCAGTGGCGGCTGGTGCAATTCCAATGGTACGTGGAAAAAAATAAAAGTCTTTAAAAATTAAGTTGGTATGAAACAAAGAAGTGTATTTTAAACTAAACATAAAGAAGGTAGTAAATTTTAAAAATAAAGCAGTCAAAACAAAATGCACGCATAACTTACTGTGTGAATTATTTATAAAAAAAATCCATTCGTCGATCTTTGGCCTTAGCAAACTTATTAATAACCTGCTGATTGAAATCAGGTATGCTTTCTTTCTTTAGAAATCATTGCTAAAGCAGAAAGTCTTTTTCTGCTCATAGTATTCCGCCAAAAATGTTTTTATTTGTTTGAGGGTAGAAAATCACCGTTTTGCTTCAACCAATGCCATCGGAATAGTTATTAATATTTTTAAAAGTTTTAAAACTTCACTTAATGTCTCACTTAGCTCGATATTTTTCTGAAGATAGTAACAAAGTACAAGAAGTCCCGAAATTGATCTAAATTTTTCAGTTTCATGTACGACGGTCAGTTCTGTACGGAGCTTTTGTTCGATAAAAAAAGGGATAAATTTTAAACGTATCCTTAAATTTTTGTTCGGAAAAACATGTACTAAATTCGACATACCATTCCGAAAGAAAAAGACGCTGCTACCAAGTGGCCTGTAAAGCTAAATCGTTCTTATGCTTGACAAATAATTATGTCACAAATTTCATTTGATTCTTTCTTTGGTGATATCAAAGAAATTTATTTTATTATCTACATCTGTGTTGTGTATAATAGAATTCATCATCCTGATAAACCTTCTTCATCTTAACAGTGGACCAATCTGTCAAGATGCATGCCTTTTATCTTCACATGAATGTACATCTGATCGTTCGTCGCGTAACTACGTTGTACGGACCTTCCAATGACTTCTGACGCTTTGGCGAACGCCTTTTCGTTCTTTTCGAATTGCACGACCAAACTTTTTCACCAACCATGAATCCACCGGTATGGGCTTTAAGGCCATAGTGGGTCTTGATTCTGTCGGTTTCTATTTTTAGTTGTCGCTATACCTTCTAGAAGATAACCTGTAGGACGTTCTTCTTCCGTAATTCCTATCGCGGTCGCAGTCTCTCTGAACGTACCTTCACGAGGATGACTTATAGAACATTCTTCTTCCGTAGCCCCTTTCGCGGCCACGGTCCCTCTCGTCACGTTCTCCACCAGTAGTAACTTCTGGGCAATCTCGGTAAAACTGACCATTGTACCCGTACTGATAACAACACATGTTATTCGAATAGTACCGGCGACCCTATATTAGTAATAAGGCCAATAACGATCAGGATCACTGTCAGCAGCAGTACTGCTAGTAGAGCGACTTTTTACATGCCTCTCTTGGCCACACTTCCAATAACGAATTCTATTTCTATTATGCAAGGTTGTTTTTATTGTCACTTGTTTAAAAATTCTTGCAACTCCGTCATTAACCTCATGAAGATATCCTTGTTGGTCTTGCGATAATCCCGGGAAATGTTGACTTTTCTTATCATTCTTCCTTAGTTCCTTGAGGTCTGTTTGGTTGTTTCAAACTGAAGAGCATAAGCTAGAGCTTCGGAAATTTTCTTTAGTTGGGCCATTCTTAGAATTTGACTTGCATTGTCTTTATTTTTATTTAAATAAAAATAAAGACAATGCAAGTTCGACAAACACATTTTAGTCAACCTTCAACATTGTCTACAACCTTCAAACAAACGTTGGAAACCCGGTACGGACCCGGTATCATCGATAAAATCAAAGCCTTTGAGAAAATTAGGAACCAACTTGCCAAGGAGGGGAAGTCCACTCTCCATTTTTACTACAGGCATGAGACAGCAACCTAATTCCTATTGGTTTTAGATTGAAATTACCAATACCAGATAATATAGTACGCCGTATTCTGGACAACGCTAGTAAAGCACTACTAAGAATACAAATAAATTATCACCGATGGCGAAAAGCCCTTTTTCTGGATGAAGCTACACAACGCTACGAAGAAATTAAAACGGAAACTTTCTCAAATGCTCATGAGCTAATTTTCCATAAAATAGATAACATATGCAACAAATTGAGAGAAAATATGGCGAGGAAATACCGAAATAAACTAGAAAAACTAAAATCACATCAACAACCGCCTTTACCTGAATCAATTTCAAGAAATAAGCAGCATCTGCCTTAAAAGAATTTCATAAGGATGAATCCAGAAAGATTTTACCAGCGGACAAGGGAAATGCAACGGTGATAATGGACATCGTAACGTATGACCAAAAAAAATCGGAGATATCCTGGAAACTGGAAAATATAGACAATTAGCTCGTGACCCCACTAAATCTATAGAGTCACAGAACAGTAAGGAAATACCAAGATCATATGCCTGACAACCTACGATCGGCGCTCACACCACACTACAGTAAGCCACCACATCTTTACGGACATATCATTGAGGCCAATACTCAGCTCAAGAGAATCCCCAACAAATACACTGGCGAAAATTTAAAAAAAATCATACAACCTTTAGAAGGTAAGACAAGCACATACGTAAAAATTCTATATATTTCGTGAACATTATTAGTAGTAGCATCAGTCTAGAGCTAGACGACAGACTAATAAGCTTTGATGTGGAAAATCAGTATACTAATGTACCATTAGGGGAATCACTAGACATAATCAAAACTAGACTTTCAAATGATACTACTTTATCAGATCGAACCACGTGACCACTGGACCTTTTGGAGTGTTGCCTGCGTAGTGCTTACTTTAAAGAAAAGGGCCAGTTTTACGCTCAGGATGACGAGCCTCCGATAGGTTCTTCACTCTCTTCAGTCATCACCAATATACATATGGAATGGTTCGGCAACAGTAAAACCGAAAGTCTGGTTGAGATATGTCGATGATACCTTCATTGTATGGAAGGGCAATGATCAAGAACTTATTGATTGCTTGAAACATCTAAATACCATTCGACCTACAATTAATTTTACCATGGAAAAAGAGGTAAATGATCAATTGCCCTTCGTAGATGTCATGGTGAACTATTCAAACGAAACTATTAAAACTTCAGTATACAGAAAGTCAACACATACTGGACAATATCTTAATCATAGTTCTAATCATTCTGTTGTAACATAACGGGGAATTATACGCAACCTGTATAATCGTGTTATATTTATATGCAATAATGCTGATTCATTGGAAAAAGAGGTGGCAAATAATAAATCCAATTTACAACAGAATAGTTATCCTTTAAAACTAATTGACGATGTCATATATAACTTTAGAACAACGAACACAGGACAGCAAGAAAGACATTCCTTGTTCACAATTCCGTTCATTAAGGGAACTTCTGAGAAAATAAGACGAACTGTCAGTAGTTATAATATAAAAACAGCCTTTAAATCAGGAAATACACTTAAATCTCATTTAACAAACACATAACCAAAAACTACCGATAAGAAAGAATGTGTTTACAAAGTTCCATGTGAGTGTGGTGAAATGTATATGGGAGAACGACCACTAGAAGTTAGAATTAAGGAACATAAAACTACACAAAAAGAGGAAACGTCGAGATCAGGTATTGCAGAACACGTCTGGGATAAATAACACCATATACAATGGTCTGAGGTTGCGGCAATATATACGGAACCCAACATGAAAAAAGCTTAGCTTACATTAAAAACAATAATGGAATCTTCAGTAAACGGAGTATTGAGATACCTAATCTTTGGCAACCACTACTTTGTAACATCAAATCATTAAGGTGTGTACAGTGAAGCGAAACTTTGCGCTACAATGGACACAGTCCCTATATAAGCTCGTAGTCTTGAGACAAAAACATTCAGTTTATACTTGATAACGATAGATACAACCTAATCGAAACGTCGTAAAAATAAATAAAAATAAAGGAAATGCAAGTCCGACAACCACATTTTAGTCAAATATCTTCTGACTGTGACACGTTGTGGGCGTTTTCTTTTTGTGAACACACGTTTCCCGTTCTTTTCCACGTCCATGGTTATTTTAGTTGTACCGTGCTCACAGCCCCTAAATTTGTTTACTTGTCCCAATTCGAATGATATTTTTTATCTAACGAGTAAAAAATAATAGCACGAGCTCATAATAGGATAAATTGACCTTAGCCCACGTAAGTACATTTAATCCGAAAGCTCTCAGATTAAAAGACTGAATTTAATACAACTGATTGCTTTTTGTTGATAAAAGCACTTAAGCGAAAATATTAAATTCGCTATTTACTCTTTAATCTAGACCGGATTTGAAGCTTGTATACGAAAAAAACTAAAAGCAAATTTATTTTTACTGCTAGATATTATGGGTTGGTATGTGTGTATATATTTCTGTGCCAGATGATAATTTTTGCATTGAAATTTGGCTTCTGGTTAATATAAGTTATTTTTATGTCATAATTTTATTATTCGATATTTGCCTCAGATAAAGGAACATAAAACTAACATATGTCGGCGGTGTAATTTTATAAGTCTAGTGAATAATTAAGAATAGATTTAAGATGAGCAAGTGTACATTTTTGCCCTCTTGAAAAGGCAAGCTGGACATGCCGGAGAATCTTTAAAAAGCCCGAGTTTTTGAGACCGAAAAGGTCATATGAATGGATCATCAAATCCATGATTACATATACCTCCTTGGTACAAGGGCGGATCCAGCCTCTTTCTTTGGGAGGGGGCGGTGATATTACAAAAGTACAGTATGGCAAGCGAAAGCAAGTTGTCGACGGGGGGCGGGAAGACACCAGCAACATTCCAATTTCTATTGTAAGACGCAGGGTCGGGTCTATTTTTCTGAATTTGAAGCTCTTGAGGGGGGGCTATCGCAAGAAAAACATTTTGTCAACGGGGGGGGGGGGGGGTGTATGCCAGCAGCATACACATTTCTAATATTAAAGGCAGAGTCGGTTCTATTTCCTGAACTCGAAGCTCTTGGGAAGGGGAGGGTCGATCGCAAGCATACACATTTCTATACTTTATTCAAGAACTAGAGAGAGTAATAAAACTGTTACCGAAACCTCCAACATACCTGCTCCAGTGACGCAGATAACTGGGGAGTGCCGTAAATCTAATTATATTTAGTTATATTTAAATATTATAAGCTTTTATAAATTTAATGCACAGTAAAATTTCTGATAGTTCAATTTAATTTCTGTCAGTGAGCAAAGTACACCTTACAGTGTGTCCTTAGTGATTTATTTTGTTTATGCTTGTTTTTATATATTATTTAAGATTAGCGAGATACCCAAAAGATATGGCTTCCGCATCTATATTTATTCCAAAATCATTAAACCAGGGTATTTTTTCCTCAGCGAAAAAGTTGTTACGTTGAATGTTTATGATGCCTTAAGATATCAATATCTAGATAATAATGTTAAAAGCTCTGTTGAAATGTGTTCCAACATGACAGGAGTTGGAAAATCTACTATGTACCGAATACTGAAGGAGAAAAAAATGACTGGAATTGTTAGTACTTCCAAGCCACAGGCAGACGAAAAACCTCGTTGGAAGAAAAGATGTAAACTGCAATAAAAAGAGTTGTACATACATTTTATTATGAGAAGCAGATCGAAACCGTCGACAAAATTCTAACTAAAATCAATGAAGATCGGGATTTACCTGAAAAAAAAAAGAACAGAGCTCTGGAAAATGTCCGTTAGAGAAGAAAAAATTTCTCTCAAGTAAAAGGTAGAGTTGCTAGAAATAACACAACTTACAAAATTAGTAATTTAAGTGAATTTTTGAAAGATTTTTTTGAATAAAGTTACTGTAGAAAGTTGGGAAAAATCCATATAATAAAAGAATAAAAGAAAATGTGGAAACTCGATCTCATCGGTGAGACAGAGGAAACAATTATAATTAATTTGAGCGAATATAGCTTCACACTTTGATTACGAATTAGATACGTAATGTTTACCAGCGTAAACACAATTTATTATTTAAATTAGTATAAAAATTAAACGCATTTAAAATTAATTTTTATATTATGATTTTTTATTAGAAAATTGAAATCTTTTCAATTAAACTATTTTCTTAGTATTAATGTGTATTACTTTTAAACACAAACTACTTTTTCAAAAATAGTTATTTTATGAAGTTACCTTATACAGGGTCAAAAAGAAATAAACTTTGCATCAGATGTGACCAAATTTTAATAACCCTATTTGGATTTTGTAGAAAAACACACATTTAATATGGCGCTACTTTGAACAAAATACGTCTGGGATGAAGCGTTGTCAAAACTAGGAAGTTTAATGTAGGTTGCGTTGAGTCTTATTTTGCAACAGTGGTGCAATTTACAAAAAATGGGCAAAAAATCTAAATTATACATATGGGTATGAATTTAATCCCCCTTCAAATCTTTTTTTTATAAATATTTTATCACTCCACAAATTTCCAATTTTTCATTTTTAGGAAAAAAGCGAAACACGTTAAACAGCTGTAGAAAAAAAAATTGACAGATTGGGTTAAAATATTCATAAGAATGATGGAACATTTCAGTAAACGTATATGTTTTCCGATATCAACGCCATCTATGTGACAGACTAGAAACTTTTCAAATAACCTGGTATATATTGGGAACTCGCAATACTGACGTTGTTATGTGTCATCTAATAGATTGTGAAGTTTGACATTTTAGACGGTATGCGTAGTTATAACGTTTTGACATACGGACTCTATTTGTACTATTTATAGAAATTTCAAAATTTAATCTCTGCCATAAAATAGAATTCACTGGTAAACATTTTCGTACGATTATTTTTTATAACTGTCGATATGGTTTAACTCAAGAAAGAGCATTGATGAACTTAATTGTTTATACGGTGATGTATCTTCAAAAACCACTGTATATCGCTAGTTTCGTGATTGTAATCATGGTCGTCAATCGCTCATAAACGAGTCGCTTGCAAAATCATCGATGAGGCGCGTGAACTGATAATGCAAGTTCGTCATATATCATACTACGAGATTGAGGCATTCCTGAACGTTAGTAAAACCATGAACATTTGGCCTGTGTGTGTCCGCGATATATCCCGTATAATTTGGAAATCGCTCAAAAAAAGGCCCGTGTGGTTCAAAAAATGTTTTTAAATATGCATGAAAACACCTTACAAACTTAAAACCTGCTACATTTTTGCTACATTATTGCCACGCTCTATATATGAATATATATTAGTTCTTTTTGATAATGTTGTCGATTTCTTAGTGTTAATTATGTCAGTATAACAAGGAAATGGATATCTACAAAATGGTGAAAAAAGCCAGCCATTTTTCTATTTTCAGGTCTCAAATTTTAACAAACTGTATTATTCATAGCACTCGTATTAATTTTCAAAGAAACTCTTAATGAATGTCATGATCATCATAATCATCATCATCATCACGTTTCAATTTTATATAAATATTTAGTATTTACTTTTCCTTAAAATAAAACAAACAACTTTTTTAGTCCCATTCACTGAAAAAAAAATAATTTACAGAAAAAATCTATAAAAATTCATAATGGAAAACGGCAGAAAATTGTACACAAAGGAGCGTTTTTCCATTGTATCGCAATTCTATATTTGTCAAGGGAAGTAATAAAAATGGACTGTGGATTTAATTTATAACATTTTTATTTGTCATTAGAATTAAATTTAAGGAAAAAGAAAAATGGAAAATATGATGTTTGATTTGAATATTTATGGGTGGAAAATTAGATGTAATCTACAACAGAACAATGAAAGCCACAAACAATTTTTTCTTATCTGAAAAGAAAGGGTAGGTGGGTAGCTCATGTTTATGCATGTTTTTGTTTAATTTATTAATATTAACACCCTAAATAAGGTAAAGAACAGGACTTTTTTTCTAAGGGTGATCGAGGTTAATAATAGTTAATAAAATAAGTACTTTCTGATTATCTAAAGATATTCCAATCAAATTCTTTTAATACTTTTAAAGGACCCCGCACTTACACATATTTTAAAGATATAGCCCTTTTAAGTTGGTATCCTCGTGAATTATATTGTAGTGCAAAGTTATTGTAAATCTATATGTAACCTTGAAGGTCATATATATATATATATATATATATATATATATATATACATATATATATATATATATATATATATATATATATATATATATATATATATATATATATATATATACATGTTATGTCGGATATTCTCACGGGTGTGATGTGTAATCGAAGGTTTTCGGGCATCCTGTGTATGTGCTGAGTCCCTCTCAGGACTGTAAGGCAGCTGACGTTTCGGTGAAATCTCATTCACCATCTTCAAAGCTCACTGTATGGCGTCTACGAGCGAACTGACGCTTGCGACTCCAGCTGAATTAGCTAGACACTGTCTTGATAACACCTATTTTACTTATGAAGACCGACGATATAAACAAGTCGAGGGAGCCCAGATGGGATCGCCGCTATCTCCTGAACTCGCTAACTTATTTATGAAAGACCTTGAATCAAAAGCTTTGGAGACCTCTTCACACAAACCAAGACTGTGGCTACGTTACGTAAATGACACATTCGTTATCTGGCAACATGGGGAAGAAAATCTCAAAAGTTTCCTGGAACACATAAACAGTATACATCCCAAAATTAAATTCACCATGGAGACAGAACAGGAAAGGGAACTACCTTTTCTGGATATCCAACTGAAAAGAAAAGAGGATGGCTTGCTTTCGCACACTGTCTACAGAAAGCCCACTCACACCAACAGGTACCTCAACGCCGATTCACATCACCACCCCGCCCAATTATTTGCAATAGTGAAATAACTTGCGTTTCGATCGCAGTCCCTTACAGATCCAGAAAATTATCACAAAGAGATGCACATACTGCAAGACGCCCTAACAAAGAACGGTTATAAAAAAGAACATATAGACAAGGCTCTAAAAAACAAACACTTGGCCCCAAAAAATCGCGAAACCCAAGAGAATAGCTCCAAAGCTTTTGTTCCTTATGTAAGAGGCACCACAGACAAGATCGCAAGAATTCTCAGGAGACACAACATTGAAACCATTTTCACCACAGACCGTAAAGTAAAAGATCTCTTGCTAACACCTAAAGAAAGAATCCCTCTAGAAAACCAGGGAGTGTACGAAATTCCATGCGGAGAATGCAGCTATAGCATATATATATATATATATATATATATATATATATATATATATATATATATATATATATATATATATATATATATATATGAAGTTAAATGCAAACAGTAAATGCAAACTTCGTTCCATCGTATCCTTTCCGTGTTGGAGGTTGCACAGTTTGAATAGATTGCTACAGAACACAATCCATCCAATTCCACCACCATCGAGATGATGGCCTACCTGTACCACCATACCGAGAAGAAAGTCAAAACTTACCCTCCCGCCACAATGATACGGCAAAGGCACATGTTTCGTCTCTACTAGACTCATCAGGGTACCGACATGCACCTGGTTGTGCAAAGGACAGATCAGAAGGAAGCATGCAAATACTGAACGCGGTTTCGCCGACCTCCCGCCGGCTGGCGTATACATGTTTATGCGGCTTTCACGGATTCCTCCGTGTGAGTTGCAATAGCAGTCGATACATCCACATTATGCCGTTGTAGTGCTGAAATCACATTCAGCAAACATACAACCATATGCAACTCCGTGAATAAGTAAAGTAAAATGCAAACAGTAAATGCAAACTTTGTTCCATCATATCCTTTCCGTGTTGGTGGTACAGGTAGGCCATCATCTCGATGGTGGTGGAATTGGATGGATTGTGTTCTGTAGCAATCTATTCAAGCTGTGCAACCTCCAACATGGAAAGGATATGATGGAACGAAGTTTGCATTTACTGTTTGCATTTTACTTCACTTATTCACGGAGTTGCATATGGTTGTATGTTTGCTGAATGTGATTTCAGCACTACAACGGCATAATGTGGATGTATCCACTGCTATTGCAACTCACACGGAGGAATCCGTGAAAGCCGCATAAACATATATATATATATATATATATATATATATATATATATATATGTATATATATATATATATATATATATATATATATATATATATATATGTATATATATATATATATATATATATATATATAAGTCATATATATATATATATATATATATATATATATATATATATATATATTTATTTTCTTGTTTCTTGAACCATAGATTATATCATTTTTTTTTATTTTGTCTTTTCTTGGGTTTAGGTTCTATATTTAATAAATACATAAAAACTGTTTTGACGTTTCGCCTTTTATTCAAGGCATTTTCAAAATGTTTGCCTCCTAAAAATATATAATTAAATTACATCATATAAAAAACATATTCACAAATTTCGAAAAACAAACAAGACACTTTAATAATAGTTAAAACTTTAAAATCTCGTAAAATTAAGTATTTTTAAGAGATTTTAAAGTTTTAACTATTATTTAAGTGTCTTGTTTGTTTTTCGAAAATTGTGAATATGTTTTTTATATGATGTAATTTAATTATATATTTTTAGGAGGCAAACATTTTGAAAATGCCTTGAATAAAAGGCGAAACGTCAAAACAGTTTTTATGTATTTATTAAATATAGAACCTAAACCCAAGAAAAGACAAAATAAAAAAAAATGATATATATATATATATATATATATATATATATATATATATATATATATATATATATATATATAAGTCGGTATGGATTTTTTAAATTAGTACCTTTATTCGAAATTTGACTTAGGCATCAGTTTCTGCTTCGATCGAGATGAAAATTAACCTAAAAAATAGTAGTCATGTGATTAACATTATCTGTCAAATTATAATTTTTTTCATATGAACCGAGACAGTATATATCTTATATTACCACCCTAAGTCCGTTACCAAAAATGAAAAGTAAATCAGTTATCACAGCCATTTATCTGTTTTTTGGAACCATAAACCAAAACTTTTTAAGAGATTCATAAGTCGTGTAGCCCATATAAGCCCATATACATATTTACAGATATGTCAAAGAAATTGTATCCTTGTCAAAGATGAAAATCGTTAAAATATGTATTTAGTACCATGTGGCTTAAAATACCTAGAATGTTTTTAAATTGAACAATTTTCTCATTATTTGGAAACCAAAAAATAATCAAAATATATCGCTATAATGCAATATATTCTTTTGATTACACAAATAAATCATATCTAGACTGTCTTTTTCTGTTCAAGAAAGAACCCTTTAGACACCTCCAAAATGGCTAAGAAAAGTGAACAGGTTCTTTTATTTATAGAAATATGTAAAATAAATTTATGAAAAAACATTAGTTATTTTATATACTCAGGCCAAATCGAAAATTAAATATCCAACATGAATGGCCAATGCCCTCTACGAACGAAAGATCCAAGCATTCGGGAATGGAATCAGGGCGAGACAAGTACTAACGAGAACTACCCCGGTGAGTCTGGGGAGGAAAGTTCGGGGGTGCTTTTTA